>JADLZK010008101.1:0-106074 GCA_015847255.1 Hyparrhenia diplandra | reverse complement strand
CGAGGAGAGTCGATCAGCATGCGGCTGCGAGTGCTGTCGTTTTGTAAATCGTTAAACAATTTCGATCAAAATGCAGGAGTTAGCTCTCGGTTAGAATGCATGCAAATGATTTTGAACCTAAAGGCACATGTGGTCGATATGTGCGATAGTTTTCTCCTCTTTATAGTGCGGCTTATCGATCCTATAATCACTCACACCCTCTATGGTGTCTTGAGTGTAAAATCAAAATGGCCCTATGATATACCTTTGCCTTGAGCCCATTTTGATCCTCGATCCACTCCAAGTCATGCACTTGATCATCATTTGAATCATCTCGATCCATCCACCATGACCACCATGCACCTTCCTTGGCTTGACCAATCTCCAACTAAATCAAACACTTAGCATAGAGAGATTAGTCCTAAGGATGTCATCAATTAGCCAAAACCAATCTAGAGATCTTCACCAGCCTGCGGCTCGGGCCGTGCGGGGCATCTCCACGAGCTTCGGGCCCACGGGGAGGTAGGGCGCGGCCGAATCCCAACTTCCCGATCCAGCGATGAGGCGGCGGGGGGCGTAAGTGCAAGATTGCCAAGGGGCCGCGGGCGTTAAAATGAAAAAATCCCCGCTCCGCGCCGCTAGCCCTCAGATGGGAGATGGGCGTTCGAAAAGCTAGTGTGCATGGTTGAACATAGTCCTGGTGTGCACAGGATACACTCTCATATAACTTTTTAGCGCCTTATCGATATGCACTCTCCAAATACCATCTTAACAGTTGCCACTAATTTTTTAACACGCTCCGCTGCGAAGCGATGCATATTTAGCACTTTTACGGCGTGGCTGCATGCGTATAGTTCCACGCTTTGGATCAACTGCGTCAAAAGATTGGGATGTACTTTAAAAGAAAACAACAAACACTTTGCATCGGGACCCCTAAGTTATTCGGAAGTTCACTAAGCCTTAATCTTGAAAATATCTTTCTTTGGAACTTTTACCTAACTACCCACGAGGAGATATCAAATTGTGGGACCCATAAGTTATTTGGAAGTTAAGCTAAGCCTTAATCACGAAAATATCTTTCTTTGGAACTTTTACCTAACTAACCACGAGGGAGATATCAAATTGTGTTTTGACCCTTCTTCTAATCCTTCCGCGTCTGAGAATAGGGGGCGGCTCGGCATCGGGATGGTGAGGTCGCTGGGCGGTCCGTGAGGGTGGTGGCGCGGCCATTACGGGCCCTTGCGCGACCAACGGAGGCGGATCCCTAGCGGCGGTTGGGCCGGTGGCGCACTTTCGCACTCGCGCGTGCGTTTGAGGGGGCTTCGGCTCGGTCACGAAGCGGCGGTCCGCGGCCGGCATCCGAGGCTAGGGCGGGGAGTAGCGGCGAACACGGGATGGCTTCACGCGCCCATGGCGGTGGTCACGGCTTACCTGCGCCGGTGGTGGCCCGGGCCACATCTCGCAGCTTCGAGAACCTGGCGGGGGGCGAGCGACCTTGCTAGCGGATCGGCGGGCTTCTTGCTTGCCTGCACCCGGCGCCCGACAGCGCCGGTGGCGGCCTCGCTACACTCCCCGCTGGCGTTCCGCGGCGGAGCTGCCCGCGCCCGTGGCCGGCGGCTCACGCGGCGCGGGCGGGGACGAGCTTCGAAAAGCCGCCGGGCGCTGGCCGTGCCCTCGCCGGGCCTTGGACGGCCCCCTCCGCCCCTCTCGCTCTACGCCTCCGCTGAAGAAGGGAGACGGCTGCGGCGTTTTTTACACGGGGTAGGGGCAATCTCGCTCTTTTGGCACCCTGATCCCAGTGTGCACGCGTGTCATGAAGTTATAGGAAAAAGTCTACGTCACCCCTCATCTATACATGGCGTACACATCACCCCTCACCTGTAAAAAACCAGATTTTATGCACCTAAACTTTATGAAACTAGACATTTAACCCCACTGAGTGGTTTTGGCACCGGTTTTGTTTAGGTGGCGCCAAGATGTCCGTTTTCTACGTGTCAGCGATCGGGCCCGCTTGTCATTTCCTTCTTAGTTCTTCCCCTTCTTCCTCCATCGGCTCGGGCAAAGCGGGGACATGCTCTGGCGGTGGCGGAGGGTACACAGGGTACTGGCTTAGCGTGGCTTGCGCGAGCACGCCCCCGGCGATCCGCGGCCGGGTGGCTACGCGGCTCTTCTGCGCCGGCCACCGGGCGTGTTCGCACACTTGCGCTTACTCGTATTTCATTTTTGGGGAAAAAATTCGAGTTCTTGGCCATGATCTGAATTTCCGCAGAGCTCCGCGAAGCTTGAGGTTGGTTCGAGCCATGACCTTCTAGGAGTAGCTTCGACTACTTTGTTGATCCGGTGCAGCGCAATTTGGGATCGAATTATGGAGTTTTGATAGTTTTTCAATTGGATTTCTGCTTGCCATCTTCCTCTGTTTCTTCGATGCGAGTGCTTACGCTCCATTATCACAGAGTGCTTGAGCTCCCTGTAACTGTTGCCGCATGCGATGGAGCTCCAGTTGGTCTCACACGCGCTGAGCAGACCTCAACGTTCGCCGTGCTTGCTGGGCGCAGCGGCCCGTAAAGAGGCTGCGAAGGCGGGCTGTAAGCGGCCTTGTGATGCCGCTTTGCAGCGCGCGCTTTTGCTACCATTTACCAGCGAGGCACCCATGCCCATGCAGCGCTCGCTCAGCGAAAAGGGGCTAGCGTCGGCGTCTCTTCTGCTTCCGGTCGACCGCCGGCTGGCCTCCCAAATCCAATAATTACCTTCTTGAGCTGTCCCGGCGCCCGATTCCTTGGGCCAAGCGGTAAGCCTAACCTTAAGCCGAGGCCGCGATGGGGCCGGGCGGCAAAGGTTCCGTTCCGGCGTCTTGGCGAGAGCCGCGGGCTACAAAGGGTCGGGGAAGGACGGGTTGCTTGGGCGCCTGTGTATAGCTGCACCGTCTGCCGTCGAGGCGGAAACACGTCTTAGGCCCGCATGGCCGCGCCCCGCTAAGCGGCGCCGCGCCCGGTGGGTAACACACGCCGAGAGTCACACTCGTCGGACCTCGCGGCGCCGCGCCAGCCCCCCGCACGACCCTCTGTTTTTCCCTCGCCGCTGCGTGAGGACATAGAACGAGAGGGGAGGAGAGAAGAGAGGTGTGGTGACATGTGGGCCATCGCCACATCGTAGATCCACGTCGGCGACCACGATGGCAAAACCACCCTCAAAACAGCTTGAGGGGTTATTTGACTGTTTTGCATAGTTGAGGGGCAGAATAGCTGGTTTTTTAGTTCAGGGGCTGAAGTAGTTCGCATTTAATAGGTTAGGGGTTATAGGGGTTATTTGGCCTGTTTTGCATAGTTGTGGGGTAGAATAGCTGGTTTTTTAGTTCAGGGCTGAAGTAGTCCGCCTTTAATAGGTTAGGGGTTATAGGGGTTATTTGACCTGTTTTGCATAGTTGAGGGGGTAGAATAGCTGGTTTTTTAGTTCAGGGGCTGAAGTAGTCCGCCTTCAATAGGCTGGGGGTTATATAGAGTTTTTCCTAAAGTTATATATCCCGAAGTTTGGTGGTTTATCGTCAGGTCCCACGGAGGCGGGCGCTAGTGCCTCCGCCATCTCCTTCCTCTCTCCCAAAGTGAAGACGCTGCTGCAAGCCCCGACGATAAGCGGCCTCCTGCCGCCAAGTCGTCCGTCGACCTGGCGGGCGGGCGGCGGGCGGGTGAAATGATCGCGACCTCTGCGCGGGCGTGAGAAGAAGCAGGTGATAATTTTTGGCCCTTCCATGTCCTAGGTTTTGCTTGGGGTGGATTTGAACTCGACCTTCTATGCGTTTTCATTCTTTTGTGCAGACCCAGGAGTGGATGAGCCAGTTATTGTGGCCGAGGTTTGGAGATAGAGATGAGCCGGAGCAGCATTAAACCTCGATGCCATGATCAGAGCTGCTCTCCCTGCTCCGTTGTTGTTACCATGCTCCGATTTTAGCTTGCTGATTCATGATTCCTCTGCAGATTTATTTGTTTTTTTTTTTTTTAGAATGACACGGTACAACGCATACACTCACAACACGCGCCGCACTCACTCACCCTTATGAACACACGCACGCATAAACCTTACCCCTATGAGCACCTCCGGAAGGACTTTGGGCAGCCGGCGAGATCTGGAGATTCTCGAAGTCACCGTAGGCGCCTCGTCGTCGGCCGGGGGAACGCCGCTACCACTTAACGCCGGAAAATCCGGGAAAATTTCGAGAAAAGGTCACGAAAGCACGGAATTTGAACCCTGGTGGGTAGTGTCCCCCACTGGACCGTCCTACTATTGGACTACAAGCCAATTAAGCTGCAGATTTATTTGTGCCAACAAATTGATATATACTAACTGCATGTGCCTCTTCCGGAGATATATATGAGTGAGCACAGTGTATTTTTATTTACCTTGTCAGTGGATCAAGACATCACCTGTATATACATGTTTTGGGGGGTTGTCGACCAACAAAATGGCACTTACATGCTGTTTGATATATTGCCAGTTAAAGCATCACCCTGCAAATCGTGGGAGCCTTTCCAGAAATTAGCTAGTGAGGTCCACCCAGCAATGCCGGTTAGCCTTACAGCCCTCGTGTAGTCTTCTAAACCTTCCAATATGTGAACCTAGTTTTACTTATTTGCAGCCTGTGTTTGGTTTGTCTTTCTGAAGATCTGTGCCAGATGACAGCTACAGTGTAACCTATTTTTCTTTTCTACGATTGGCTCTACATACACTGAGAACCCAAGATATTTCTCAATAGGTCCACAACTTCTCTTACTCTGATTTTGCTAATGCACTTTCTATATTAACTGAATTTGTTCACTATATATGCCAGTATCGTTGCAGGTGTGCATACCAATTTGTGTAATATTCTGTACCTGTATATTGAAAAATATATTTGCAGGTTATGCTCAGCATTCTATAAGAGGAGAAAGGAACTCTTCTGTCAAGCTGATCGATCATCCGCTGCTGCTTCAAGGTTATAAATTCCCTATGTTTCAGGTTAGTTCTATTAATCGTTCTTTGTCCAAAAGCATGCAAGCCTACAAAATTTATCCTTGTATTTGGTTGACAACTGATGATCTTACTACAATGTCTCAGTTTAGATGGTTGGCTAGCAAAAATAGATGGTTAATCTACTCCCATGTCTCAGTTTAAATTGCTGACCAGCAAAATCAATGGGGTTAATCTACTCCCATGTTTCAGTTTAAATTGCTGACCAGCAAAATCAATGGTCAATGTATTTTTGGTGTTTTCTAACAAATAGGGACGTGGAGACCATAATATTATCTGAGCTCAGCCACTCCTGCATAGTTGTTTCTGAGATTGATATTCTGGCCAAGTGCCGCTGTAAAGTACATGTCTTCTCGGCCGATGTAGATATTTGAATAGGTGTTAGCACTGCGAAAAACGACAGTGACTTCCTTTTTTTACCGGTCGCTACCTACTTCGCAGTTAAAAACAGTGATTAGTGCCTCCATGTGAATCATGGGTCCTTACCTTTGAGTTAACAGAAAGATAGATGCATGTATGTTACACCAATATAAATGGATGCATGTAATGTTCAGAGGATAGGTTTATTGTTTCCTTGCTCAAGGATATGTAAAGGATGCGACGACATGTGTTCAAACATGTGATGGCGTCTACCAGTGACTTTCAATTAACATTACATCAAGGGTCAGCATTGAGCCTTTATTTATTTACTACGGTGATGAATGAGGTCACAAGGGATATACGAGGGTGATATCCCTTGGTGTATGCTCTTTTGCCGATGATGTGGTGCTAGTGGGCGAGTAGAGCAGGGGTAAATAGAAAGTTGGGCACGTGGAGGCACACGCTAGAGTCGAAAGGGTTCAGGCTGAGTAGGACCAAGACCGAAGTATATGATGTGCGACTTTAGCCCGACTAGGCACGCGAGGATGGGGGCGTTACCCCAGAGATGGACAAGTGGTGGTCAAGAAGGATACTTTTCGTATTTAGGATCTATGCTACAAAAAGGATGGCGACATTGATGAAAATGTTAGACATAGAATAGGTTGGCTGAAGTGGCGTCAAGCTTCTGGCATCCTATGTGACAAGAGGGTGCCACAGAAGCTGAAAAGGAAGTTCTATAGGACAGCGATTCGTCCAGCGATGCTATATGGTGCTGAATGTTGGCCTACAAAAAGGCGACATGTCCAGCAGCTGAGCGTGACTGAAATGCGTATGTTACGTTGGTTTTGCAGACATACTAGAAGGGATAGAGTTCGAATGAAGATATTCGGGATAGGGTCGGGGTGGCTCCTATCGAGGAGAAATTGATTCAACATCGGTTGAGATGGTTTGGACATATTCAATGGAGGCCTCCTGAGGCGCCGGTGCGTAGTGGAGTTCTAGAGCAGGTAGATAATGTAAAGAGCAATGTTTTTAAGGCGATAAGGCGAGGTGTGGTGACCGGTTACTGCCTTACGCTTAAGCGAGTAAGTCGTAAGGCGAGGCGACGCCTTACTGCCATCCAACAGTAGTATAGATTATAGAATTTGGAAGCATGTCGTACCTTGGTGTTCTCTTCTCTGCGGCCTGCAGTCCCAAGTGTGCATCCAACACCACACTACAATGGAGATCCAATTCATGTTAGTACCTAAGTATTTCATAGAGGGAATATGGCACCAACAAAAATAGAATTTAGTGAAGGTATAGGTAAAGATTAACATTACATAAGCACACTATCACAAATAAAACCATTAACCATTATACTTGCAGTTCACATAGTCCACTAAATAAGATAGTCTGGAGTGCTCAGGGAGCACATTCCACAATATTACAATACTAGTGCATAAATAGTCTGGCACAAACACTCTCACAACTCTCAAGCACCATTAAGTCAATAGAAGTCATCCTCCATCACAAAAGGATCTAAATTGCCACCACCAACATCAGTCTGATCACTTTCGTCAACAACAATAGGTGCAATTTCACCATAGTCATCTACTTCCACATCATCAACTAGATAGTCTTCATCGGAGTTATCCTCTTCCATGTCTTCAGCATCCACATCAATTGTGACAGTAGCTGCTGCAGGCTGCCTCCGAGCATAAGTTCTTTCAATATTAGTTGCATCGCCACGGGTTGCCCTAGGGAAATTGCGACCACGATACATTTGGGATGCACCAACAGCCTCATCAACTTGCTGCCATGTAACTTCACCACAACCATTATAGATTGGTTCAGCATCCACATCAACCCATTCATTGTTCCAATCAAAATCTTCATAGCACAAAGGATTAGAGCTGCCTGCTCAGCTGCTCCCTTCTCATGTCGCTTTTGGAACCTCACTTCCATCTTTCGATTGTACTGAACATAGACCAAATCATTAAGCCTTTTTTATGCTCTAACCTGTTTCTTTTCTTTAGTATGAACCTGCAAGGTAAAAATGCACACAAAGGATGGTGTCATGCACTTTCTTTCTTGCTTCTGTTCTTGCCAATCTGGACTTAGTCAATCATCACTCACAAATAGGAATTTTTAGAGCATCCCTATGAGTGTGCAAGCTGCGTAGAGTGAGGAAAGCAGTAGCAAAACGAGTTACTCCTAGTCTAACAAGATCTCTACCTCCTATCTTCTCCCTAATTGCATCCAGAAGCCTCCCATGCCTATAAATAAAGGTAGTAACTTGTCTTGCACATGTAATAGGCTTGCTGAACACCTTCATTTTGCCAATGTCCTCTAACATAAGGTCTAAGCAATGAGCAACGCATGGAGTCCAAAACAGTGTTGGAATTCTTTCCATGAGAAGCTTGCAAGCTCTCTTATAGTTAGCACCATTGTCAGTGACCACTTGAACAACCTTGTCTACTCCAATGCGATCAATTCTCTGCTGTAGTAAATCTGCCAACATTGGTGCATCATGTACTTGACTTGATGCATCAACAGACTCCAAGAAAAAAGTCCCCTATGGACTATTGACTAGGAAATTAGTAAGGTGATGGCTTCGCCTATCTGTCCACCCATTTGACATGAGTGTACAGCCATACTGCTTCCAAGCAGCCTCATGCTTCTCCTTTAGTTTGTTGGTCTGTTCCACAGCCTTCGCAAGTAATGGCACCCTCAACTCATGGTAGCTAGGAGGTTTATATCCATGTCCATACTGTCCAATGGCCTCACACATAATCTCAAAGCTCCTTGCATTGACAGCATTCAATGCTATTCTACTCTCATAGAAGAAACTGGCCACATGCATATTTACTTCATCTCTTTCTTCCTTGGTCCTGATCCTTCCCTCCACACTGCTTTGTGCAGGTCCATTTTTAGAATGTCTTTCCTCAACCACTTCTTCAGTTTTTTTTTCCGAAGTATGGTAGTCACTGACTTCTCTTTTGGTCTAGGTGGTAAAGCTGATGTAAATTTCAAAGAAGATTGCTTCCTTTTGGATGTTGTCCCTGAACTTGGATGTTGCACAGTTGTACCAGATGAGGGAGTGGAACTTGGCCGCTCACTTGGTACCACTTCCACCACTTGAACCCCATCATCATCATCATCTAGATTTAGCACTCTCTTCTTCCCTTAACTAGTGTTGCTTCCATTGCAGCAACATTTTCTGGTGTTGACTTAGGACATTTGATAGCATCTCCATATCCACCAACAAGATGCTCCTTCAGTCTCTTGATTCCAGCATTTACTCGCCAATTACAAAGAACACACTGAACCAAATCTCTGTTGCCAAGTTTTGGCCAGAAGCCATACTGCCACCCAGGATCATTAGACTTGGCTTCCTTTTTGGATCTGTCTTTGGATCATATTCAGCAGTACCTGAGCCTGCACTATGTGGACTTGCATTCTGTGGACTTGCAGTCTGTGGACTTGCACTCTGTGGACTTGCCATTTAGATGGACTTTTGTGAAAAACGACAATGCAAAGCAATTATTAATTAACACTGATCACTAATGGACAACTGACATTGGACACAAACAGCTAAATAGGGCTCAAGTTGGAATTATTAACTAAAGACTAAGTATAGTACTTGCGTCTTTAACGCTACGACTTCATTTAGGAGATACATGAAAACAACCAAAATAGGTGAGATCAATGCCCACAGCCAAACCAAAATAGGATCAAAACAATTCAAACATCTGTAAACAGATAATAATTATAAGGATTCCAGGTACATATCAAAAATGGAAAGGGAAAGGCAGCTTGCAATTTGGTGTCATCAAAATCAGCACATGACTGTTCGTGCTTTCAGGGAATTATTCAAGAATTTCAGGTGCCTAGCAGGACATCTGATTATTAACGTAGCCTATTCTTGGTAACAATGAAATGAGATGGAGAAGAAAAAAATGATAGCATCGGAGTCCTTGACCGCGGCAGCCCTATCGCTCCTGTTCCCCGTCCGGGTTTGCAGATAGCCGCTGTATCGCTACTGTCTACGACTCTGATGCATTTAAATCACCCACTGCGTTATTTTTTGCACATAACATTCACATTAAAGTCAGTACACAAAACTGGAGGGCAAACTCGCTTGCCCATGAAGATTGTTAAGCCCGCAATCCTCCATTCTGCAATCTCCTTTCTACGATTCTGGGCGGATTCGGAGGGCCAAGATCGTGCCACGTCACCAAAAATATATCGGACGCCTCATATCTTCCCAAGCTCGACCAAGCCGCGCCGCCGAGTGCCGCATCGTCTTCAGGCCCCGACGCTACGCGGGCGCCCGTGGCGGGTGGCAGCCAGCGCGGGTGCGGCCTCCTCAGTCGTTCCCCCCACCGGCTCGGGTCCCTTGGCACGGCAGGGAACCAGCGCAGGTCCCTGCCTTCGGCGAAGACGTCGTCACCCTACCTCCGCCGGACCCGGCCCTGGATCGGGCAGCGCAGCCTGGGGAGCCCTCAACGTGGGCATGGGTGACGCCACGATATGGTTCCCCGGCGCACAGGCACCAGGTTATTTTTTACACGTTTCCTATCTGTCTGGTGAAAGAAATCTCGCGTGCTTCTCTTGCGACTCGCTGTCTGTCCGATGCACATCAAGATCTGTGCGCTAGCTTTTGCTTGTTGTCGGGTCCGACCATGCTTATTGGGTCCAGAATTGCTGAGCACACCCGCTACCGCCCGCGATGTCGCCTCTGTCCGCTGCAAGCGCCGAAGGGACCTGGAGGCGTCGCTCCTGCTTCGTCGAACCACAGGGACCCGCGCCGCTGTCGCCTGCTCGCCGCACCTCCCGCGCGCCGCTCCCGCCCGGCCTCCTCCGCCCCTGCTCAGACCGCCGCCGACCGGCTGCCTCCCTCCATTCCCGCGCGGGCGACGAGGGCCGCCTCCCGCCGGCCGACTGCCAGGTCCCGCGCGGCGCCTAGACGGACGCGCGGCGCCTCCCCGCCCGGACAGCCGTCGTCCCAGTCCGCGCGCCGCGTCAAGGGCCGCACCCTGCCCGCGCGCCCGCCGGGAGCGTCCTTCCGGTTCTCCCTCCGCAACCTGCTGCTCCGCCCAAGCCCCACACGGCGGTGAGATCCAACCGGCCACGGCTGCGCCCCCGACGTGACTCCATCCCTTTGGGCGCCGGAGAGGCCCCCACCGTGGCGACCTCAGCGTTCCGCGGCCTCGTCGTCAGGGCTGCTACAGTCGTCGCCCTCAAGGTGCGTGCGCAGGCAAAAATAGCTTGGTGGTGTTGTTTTCACGGGGAATGTGGTATTGGGATTGGGCTATTGATTCCATGGAGGATATTTCACAAAAAAAAAAAAAAATCCATGGAGGATGGAGTTGTCTTAGTTGAGCAGGATTGCAGGTCGGGTGTTGTATCTCCGGATTGCAATGGGGATTTTGCCTTTGTGTGGTGGGGATTCGTCGGAATGACGAAATGGTGATTGAGGGATTTTATGAACTGCCGATCTGCTTTTGTTCTGTATGGTGGGCTGGGTTTTGGTATGATTGACGAGTCTCCTGCTGCTGATGTGGGGATGCCGAGCTGCCTGAGATCTCGCAGCCTATGGGAAGCAAAGCAAGCAGACATGGAGGGAAGGACAGAGAGGAACGTGGAATGCAATGTTTGTTGGATTTTGTAGTTCAATTCTATGTTTATGGTTCATTGGCATGATTGAATTAGGACAGGCTGTTCATTTAGGTACTGTGAATCTGTTTTTGAATCAAACAAGCAAACTACATGGTGTGTCAGCTCTGTAGCTTTACTATCACCCGTAGCTCTGTAGCTCCTGCGACCGTTTTTGCATCCTCTTGTTTTAGAGGCGACCCGACTCTCTTTTATTTTCTAAACTGAATGCAAATCTTCAGTCGTTCAGTTACCGAGATTCAGGGCTCTCAGTTTGTCTTGTGTTGGGTGCTTGGATTAATTATTGCAATGAGTTTGATTCAGAGTAGCATCTAGGCGTGGATTCATTACTTGTGAAATGTCATTTTAGTGCCATAGTGTAGCTGCTGGAACATCTTTTGTTTGCTCAGGTGAGTGCTATAGGATCCTTGAACTTTCATTTCACAGTTCAGGTAGTAGTATCATTTTCCAAATGAACATTGGTCTTCATGCATTTTTGTTATGATGTGTGACATGCTAGCGTGATTAGCTAACCATTGCTCCTCATGCATGATTATTTTAGCTTTATCTCATCCATTCGGTGGTCATGGCATGCAATTGAGCTTGACCTCGTTCCTTGCATGTTAGTAATGTAGCAACTGCAGCTCATCCTTTTGGCAGTGAGATGATTTAGTAAAATAGGTTTTATCTCTAGCTAGCTTACGTGTGTAGTCCAAGACTAAATCTTAATTTCTTTGCATTTGTATCCCTTGTCCACTCTATTGTTTTTTAGTTTTCTATGTGCTATATGCCTATATCGGATTAGCTGTTTGGCAACAACACTTCTGTCAGCTGATTACAAGTTCCTGAATGCAAGATGCTGATGTCTAATCTGTTGTTAATTTTATCTCCATCTCATATAGCATATAACATTGTTTTAAAGGAAGTTGCTCTCATCCTGTTCATGAAAACAAAAAAATGTAATTAATTAATTGCAACCAGCAATAATGTAAATTACAAGTTTTGAGTACCGCAATTGTTGTTCTGGGCATATGCAATGCTTACCTAATGAATATAATTTCTGCGAGAAGTATACAAGTGCACATTGATTGAGTAGATTTCACTCATTTGTTTGATATGGTTATCAAGTTAGTAATCATGACAGAGAGTAGTGATTCACGTATTCAGTGTCTTCCCCTCCATATTCCCCTCCTGATTTTTCCATTTCGCTCCTAGTTTGTCTTGATTTTTCACAGGTGCCAGTAGAGGGTAGCATCGATCTAGCGCTAGTGCTGCTGGTAGTGCTCCTGCTGCTGTTCCTTCTTCTGACTTTTTCTTTATCAGTTTGTGAATGTGAATCTCCGTTGTATGTGATGAAACAAAAGATTGGTCCGTGTTTCTGTTTTTTCAGTGACTAACAACCATATCTATTGTTATCCTACGCAGAAGTACTTCTGTCAGGACTTGAAGATTCAAAACATTGTTGGATATTGTGATGTCAAATTCCCATGGTGTCTTGCATACTCTCATGGTGCTTTTTCATGTCAAATTCCTTGTTATCCTATGCAGAAGTACGTCCTTGTTATCAGGCTTGAGCGTCTTGCATACTCTCATGGTGCTTTCTCAAGTGTAAGTTGCATTCGTTGTCTTGTTGACCATAGTTCTCTCAACTACCTTCTTGCATTCTCTTGCCAGTGTCCTGATATTTTGCTTGGCTTATTTCACTCTCCAGTATGAACCAGAGCTCTTCCCTGACTTAATTTATCGGATGAGAGGACCAAAGATTGTGCTGCTGCTTTTTGTTTCAGGCAAGATTGTTCTGACTGGAGCTAAGGTTAGCAGCCATTTCTACTCAGAACTTGGACAACTGCAAAACCTTGATAGCTTGTGAGTTATCCTTTGTTGAATTTCTACTCAGACCGTATTGGACTATGATTTTATTCTATTCTTCTATTTGCAAGTGCCATTTACGGATATCATTATGGCTGAAGGCTATGAGGTCCTGAGACTGGATAAATGTCTTCTCCACCAGATTTTAAGTGTACATAGATACTGAATGAAGTTTCAGAATATGGTTAAAACGAAACGTGCAAGTTGTTCTGCACTGCATCTGAATTCATATTCCTCCCGAATGTCATCAGTTTCCCTGCATGTTCTTTATGTAGTAGAGTGGAGAGGAGACCATTAGCTGATTCGCTAAGTGTCATGCACATTTCAGTTTCTGTCTCTCTGCAGAGCTTTACAGGTTTACAGAAAACTAAAAATTCATGGCTTCACTATATGCATTGGGTTCTACTGAAATGCATGATTTCACTATGATAAGCAGAAGTATCTCTATGTTTTCTCTGCAGGGACTAAATGTTGTTCACCATCTCTTACAGGATTGACTGGATAAGAGAATGGCCAACTGGGAGAAATTCTGCTTAATGCATTGCTTGGATATACCCGAAGGTTTTGTGTCCGCTGAAGATGTACGCACCTTATCCTAACTTTAAAGATTTGACTCCAGCATGCTTAATTACATTCATACTGTGGAAAAGTTTTTCATAATTTATTAGAAATATGATGCTTCTTTATTGATGCAAATAATAACATTTAATTATAGATGCCCACACGTGCTTTTGCAGTCACAAAAATGAAGATGTTGTCGATTCAATATTCGTTAGAGCATCTTTTAAACTGCTGGATTAGTTTTCTTGAGAAGGGGCATGCAATACTGAGTTTTGTTTAGCTGAATATAATTTCTTACAGACTTGCAAGTTTGATGTTGTTGAAACGAGTGTTTCTGGCCTTTCTTTGTGATGTAGTAATACTGATTTATTCGAGCTAAATGTATCAATGCCCACTGAATTGTAGGAGACCAAATTGTCAAAGCAGGACCTATTTACGGATGTCATTATGGCTGAAGGCTATGAGGCTTTTGTTTCATGCAATCGCTCTTCAAAAGGTCGTGGAGCATTTTTAGCTGTTGGCTCTTAGAAGGAGAGTCTTAAGTGTTGGTGATTTGAATATTTTTCTATAGACACATGCAATGTGCTACCTGGCTTCGAGAAGCAAATGTAAGCCTTGTTTTAGCATATTTTCTATGGTTCCAATTATAAAGCATCAGTAAACAACAATACATTTTTATATCTCATTTTCCTAATTAAAGGTTCGAGAGTGGGTGAGGTCCATTCTGAGAGATGATGTAGGTACCTTTTTTTTATGCTTTTAGATCTAAACGCCCTGAAAGGTACTGGAATGCCCCCAGAGCTACACAATTGCTTGTGCACATGATTTGTTATTACAAGTTGCTCATATTTACCTGAAAGCAACCACACTGCACAAATAGAACCCTCTTTGTAAGTTGTAACAATGAGTTGGGTCTACTCTATTTTCAGTATCCATGGTTGACTTAGGTCCTATTTTCTCTGGTCTTTGCCATAAGATGCAAAAACTTGCTTCTTACAAATCTATAAAAAACTTGTTTTTTAGGAACCACTTCTGAATACTGCTTGATTTCAAGTAAATAGCCATCTTCCGAAAAATGGCGCTTTTAAAAATAAGTCTAATTGATTTCACTAGTTTAATAAGCAGACTCATCCCAAGTTACTTTCTAAATCATACTTTCTTGTGTTTCTTTTGTGTAGGACATGAGCATACTTGTTTAAATCAGAAAATTGGTGCCGAAGAGTATAATTATCGCTCTAGAATAAAAGCACGTTCTCATTTCCTGTTCATGTCATTCTGCCATGCCATTTAGAATACTGTGATTCTGTGGAGGACCATAGCAGTTTTGTTGCCATTTAGAACAACGTGAGATAATGAATCATTGCAAAAGAGGGAATTCTAAAAATTTATCAAAGTAAAGAATACTCCATATCAGTTTT
Organism: Hyparrhenia diplandra; assembly: GCA_015847255.1. Taxonomy (NCBI): domain Eukaryota; kingdom Viridiplantae; phylum Streptophyta; class Magnoliopsida; order Poales; family Poaceae; genus Hyparrhenia; species Hyparrhenia diplandra. The sequence goes on along the minus strand of JADLZK010008101.1, from coordinate 91,246 downwards.
TCCTAGATTTGGTGCAGACTTTTCTCTATCTGAATCCTTCTCAAATGAGTTGGTGCTATATAATCTCTTGTTTATAGTCCTTATATGAGATCTGTCCTAGTCAAACATATATTGTTGTTCATTTCAGTTATTTGTTTTTGTAATACAATATAAATAAATTCTAATATGTTAATTGTGATTTGTGCCAGCACACAAGTGAATGTTTCATCCTATGCGGTGAAGCCAGAAGATTGACATGCTCCTTGTGTGGTTGTGTTCCAGTTTCTGAATTATGGTATATAATTTTGTCTGTCATTTGAATTGTCCACTTGCTCCTAGCTACTGTGGCCGGTACAGGTTTCTTAGTTAGCGCTTGGCATTAGCTACTAGCTATTGTGCCATTTCTGTTGTTTCGCTCTAAATCATCTATGTAACTTCAGTCTAGTAGAGGTGGTTTCAGTGCTGCACTTGATGGCCTTGGTTTGCTTGCTGCAGGCCAACACCCTACTTCTCCCAAGGTCATATGGTGATAGCTATGCCCCTAGCATTTTGAAGGTACTGCAGGTGCTAATTGTAAGTCCAAAAGTGGTGTTTTTGTCTAGAGTTAGGGCTTTGCATTGCTCACAAGTAACATTCAGATACACAAATTGCACTCACCAATAATGTAAATTGCAGATACTAGGTGTTGCAATTGTAGTTCTCAGCATTTGCAATTTTAGATGTAGGCATAATTTAATTTAAGGTTTGTAACATCCTATTCATTACATAATTTATATAAATAAATTGGCAACTTAAATTTTGCTTCGATCTGATTTGATAATCGTGAATTGCTTCATGTATTTGATCAACATGTCCTTAGTGTGTTGTGGTTTTGGGATCGGTGCTGCCATTAGATGTTAATACTAGTGTCCAATGATGACTAAAAATTCCTAGTGCAGTTATGAGTTCTCACTGAACAGCCAGCACCTCACCAGCCGGATCTCTTCTCTGACCTGAATGAGTACAGAGAAGGATCAGGCCAGCTGCAGGCATGATCTCTTGTTTTTATTATTACGAAAACTAATAATAGATAATGTTTTCATATACAGAATAGTCAATTTTGAGTTCAGCTTGCAAAATATGCTCTAGCTACTTTCAAGTTGTGTTGTTGGAGTACTACAAAATAAGATTCGTCCACAGTATACTAGTGTTTTTTTGCTAGTTCTTCTCCATAGTAGTTGTGGTGCTCTGTTCCTATTAATATATATTTCCTGTTCACGAGAACAAAACATATAAAATATTCAGTTAATTAATTGCGATCAGCGATTATGCAAATTGCATGTATCGAGCACCACAATTTTAGTTCTGAGGAAATGCAATATGTCCCTTTTTTGCTTGTAAGTTGACTATTAGTAAGGAAATCATTCTTCCAAAGTCCTTTGAACTTAGTAAGAAAAACATTCACAATTGCATTTTTATTAGCAGTAAATTGCACATTTGCATTGCCGCAATTATGGTATTTTTCATGTGCAATATCCCTTGGTCCTTTCTTGTGGCCCTCTTGTGATTTGTGCTAACACACCTTGTCATCTGTATTTTGTGATTTGGGCCAACCCACACCTCGTATTTTTCAAGTGATAGGCCTGCTCTACAGACTTCACAGGAATTTGTTATTTGTAATTTGTGCCAAAGACACGCCTCTTGTTTGTCATTTTCCTTTCATAGAAAAAATTGTCTATTGTGATATGTGCTTAAAAAATGTTGAAATCTATTTTCTGTGATTTGTGCCAATACACACCTATCATTTGTCTTTGTCCTCTTATAAAAAAAAATTTGTCTCTTGTATTATGTTTGCTGTGATTGTCACTCCTATGTTCCTATGTTTTTGTGCAGTTCTGGTGATAAAATTATGTCTGTTGTCCTCCTATAAAAAATTGTCTTTTGTATTCTGTTAGTTGTGCTTGTATCATGTGGGGCTGACACTACAATCATCGGTTTGGGAAGCAAGGAGCTACCAAGCCAGTTCCCAGTTTCCAATGATGTGCATGGCTTGGTTCAGCCCGAGGAGGCTTAAGCGGTTGAAGCCTAGGAGATTAGGAGAGTTATTAGCCGGCTAGTAGTTAATGCCCGGCACAGTTATTAGAGGAGTTGGGCTCCTATATGTATCATTCGAACTAATGAATGAAGGCAAGCAAGAAGTTTCTCCCTAACCTGTATCTCCCTGTTGTTCTTAATCTCACCTATGCTTTGGTCATTCATGAAAAAAACTTGGTGCCTCTGTTACCTAGCTCAAGTTTGTCTCTCTATAAAATTAAACACTTTTCCTATACCACAGGCGACTGAAACCCCGCTGGATTTCAGGCGACCGCGACTGAAACCCGACTTCTTCCCGTCGTCATCTTCCTCTGCTCCGGTGGCTCTTCCACCCTATCCCCTCCCCTCTGGTGACTGAAACGCGAGCGTCTCCTCCCCCTCCTCTGTGATTTGTCCTTCCTATAGAAAGCTCTGTGATCTCTGTGGGGGAAGAGGGTGGCCGCCGCAGGCGCTAGGGTTCGCCGGAGCTCCAGCGGGCTACCTGTATTGTCCCTTGTAATGAAAACAAATTGTTTAAAAACAAGCAGGGACCTGCGATACAAGACAACAAAGTACAAAATGACATCGCTTGATTCCCTATATAAATCTTAGCTGCAGCGCTTTTGAAAGTAACACTTTAAACCCGAGGCCGAGTGGGCGTTAGGCCCCTCGAGGCCGAGACGCCAAGTCATCACATGACCTCGCGTTGTGTTTGGATTGTCCCTTGTCTTGTACTTTTGTATTGTATTTTTTTGTTGATTGTGTTGTATAGTCGATTGTCATGCCCCTTGTATTGTTCTCTACCCACTGTCTTTATCTTGTATTTTGTCCTTTGTGCTAGTAACTGTTGTTGATTGTACAATGCTACATTTTCTTTTTGGCAGCCAAGCATTGTTTTATGACTATAAGCACCTAACTTTAGAGCTGAGGGCTTGTTGTGTTGTTGTTTGTCATGGTACAGATTCCTTGGACTGAGGCTGGTGCTTTCTATGTTGTGGAGATTGAAATGGAGCTTGCTGTCATTAGTGAGTACCACTAGCATCTGCTAATGTTTTGTTGTTGAGCTTCCTGCTGCTAATTTAGTCATCTGGTGCAGTCAATTTGTATCATTTCTTACTTGAAACAAATATGCTATGCTGTTAGGAATGCCTACTGAGTGCAAATTGTAATAGTATAAATTGGAAATATAGTTAACTGCAATTTTAGTGATGGGTATCTGAAATTTTGATTGCTACTGATCCTACATTGCATCTGTGTTCAGTTGTGGCCCTCCTCAACATGATACTGATCCTATATTGTGCTGTCTCTTTTCAGGAACCAGTTTATGTGCTTAACTGGATGGGTTTCAGGTTTTTGAGGTTCTAGGCATTCAAATGGATCTACATGTTACTAGTGAGTCCCAATAGCACCTGCTCATGTTGTTTCATCTTTGCTACTGCTAATTAACTCATGAGGAGCACCAGCTTTGATTTCCATTTTAGTTTGCCTTGTCTTGGCTTCTATATCAGTTTAATAACTGATGTAACTATGCATGTATACAAAAGTCTTAGGATATCCCTCACCGGGATGCTGAATTGCAGACTGTTATAGTCTGAATTGCAAACTGTTGTAGTACAGATTGCAAAATTAGTTAACTGCAATTTTAGTGATGACTATATGGAATTTTGATTCCTACTGATCCTACATTGCATAACAAGGAGGAATGGTGGGCCTCTGTGTTCAGAGATGGCCCTGGATATGAAGATGATGATAGATTGGACAAAGGACAAGGAGGACTAACTTGTGTTTTCACCAGGTTCCACGCAGGTCTGTTTGAGTTTCAGTTTTAGGTCATTTTGAGAGTGTCTGTGTTTCAGCAATTTCTGGTACAGAGGAACTATTGATTATTGGACTTGTTTCTAATTTTCATGCATGCATCCTGAAGAAGTACAGAGGTTCTGTATGGATCTCACTCATATGTGCAATGCAATGCAACTGTGGAATGGTAATTCCTTAGTTATCACTTGTGATCAGCTGCTCTGGCTCCGAGTTCTGTTGATTTGGTGGAGTAATTTGCCAGTTAAATTGTTCTTGTGGATTTCAGGTGGAGGCATCGACCAACCAGGTGGCTGAGAAGCACATGCAACTTTACAATCTCCCATGGAAGAAACTATGCATTTTAACCAATATGTGTGCTTGATTGATGCTGATTTGTCGGGCAGGCTGCCAGACAACGATGAGGTTTATGCCTAGCTCACTCTGCTACCTGAATCTAAGGTGAGTGATGTTTTTAGCTTGCACACTCTTGCTCCATCGGAATCTTGATCTGAAGTGTCTAAACCAACACCATTTGTACATCTGGCCCTGATCGATGTAGCAATCAGAGGAGAATGGCTCTAGTGAGGAGATGCCTGCTGCACCTCCTGCTCCACTTGCAAGGCCATGTGTGCACTTGGCTCAAGTGAGGAGATGCCTGCTGCACCTCCTGCTCCACTTGCAAGGCCATGTGTGCACTCCATCTACAAGACATTGACAGCCTCTGAGACCAGCATGCATGGTGGTTTCTCGGTGCTGCGTCGCCATGTAGATGAATGCCTTCCACCGCTGCTTAGCTTGCTGGATCCTTAGACTTGGTGTTGCCAGTACATGTCGTTCAGCTGTTTTTGAGATGTGTTGTTGTACTATCATGAGCAAGTCACCCAACAAACACAACCGTCTGTACGTGGCAAGCACACCTCTTTGAATGAGGCACTCACCGAGGCCATGGATGAGTGCTTTTTGATAGTCACTTGTGTTTTGTGACAATCCACACCCAAAATATGTGTTCATTTTTTCTTGTATTATGAGTTATATATGATTCTTGTATTATGGTCTCCAGCAAGTACAGAGGACAAATTGTGTATCATGTGTGTGTTGTCTGTGGTCTACGGAGGACAAATTGTGTAGCATAGAGGACAAATTGTGTTTGTGTGTGTAGTACAGAGGACAAATTCATGTCCAACAAGTACAAATTGTGTTGTCTAAATTGTGTATAGTATTTGATTGCAATTTGTAATACTCTAAATTGCAAATATAGTTAACTGCAATTTTAGTGATGAGTATATGAAATTTTGAAGATGAAGACCCTGGACTTGAATTTGTCTTGAAGATGGCCATGGTCTCCAGCAAGTACAAATTCAGAGATGGCCCTGGATTTGAAGATGAAGATAGATCGTACATAGGACAACATAGGACAAGGAAGGACAGAAGCAAGCAACTGAAGGGCACATACCAGGTGCTTGATCCTCTTTTCCCTTCTTGTTGATCTTCTCGTGTTTTTTCTCGAATTTTTGCCCTTTTCTTCACTCTCAATCTCTTCTGGATCCAGGTTTGATTGAGGGAGGGGGAATTTTTCTTGCTAGAGGGTGCAGTGGCAAATCTGTAATTTTTGTGTGTTCATTTAATTGGTCCAATGGGTGCATCGTGGCCCAAATGAGCACAGACGTGTGATTAACGGGTTTCAGATCTTCATTACACGGACCTGTTAACCATTTTGCTAGCTGACAGTGTACAGTGCATCCCACCCTTTGATGAAAATCCAAGAGTCTAATATGTTGCAAGAAATGTTACCTATTTTTCTTGTGAAAGAGATATAGCAACTCCCATTTTTTAATTACCCTTTAACAAACTTATTTTTACCATATATTTAAACAAAGTTTTTGCAAGTTATCTGAAGCGGTGCAACAGGCTATATTTGCCTGTAGCTTCGCCACTGAACGTGAGCAGTGACCTGCGCCACTGGCGTCCGGCGGCGCGGCGGACCACCAGCACGGGCGACCCCGGGTGTGCGTAGATGCCGCGACCGTAGCCCGGCTCCCTTAGGTCGTATCCTGGAGCAAGGTTTTGTTGGGGGATAGCCGTGGCTAGCTTTGCGCCACGCATATCGACGTCAGTTCATGGATGGCCGGGGATGGTGCCAGTGCCGGCCACTGTCGTGCATATTGCCTGCTTGACGAAATGCCATGGTACGACGTCTGTCAGGCATGATACTCAGTTTGTAAATTGCATCAACGTTAATGTGTTTATATTCACTAAAAATTGTATCTTTTTACATGAATGGTGCGGCTGCTTGTCAATCAATTCTCAGGCTGTCAAATGCATTAATCACATTAAAGAGAGGTTGTCCTGCCGCTTGCTCCAACCTCAAGTATATTTTTTCTTGAATCTTAATTGTTTCAACTGTATTTTCTTAAATACTAATTTCTGTACTGGAACATGTTTCTTTTATTCTGTATGATAGCAGGTTCTACAGCACGTGGGGGGGGGGGGGGCAGCCCAACAGCCCGCCCAAAGAAGCGGCCCGCCCTAACCGTCGTCTTCAACCTCCCAGGCGGCCAGCACCTCGCCCCGCCGCGGAGCTCCCGCGCGAGTCCTAGGGCGGCGCCCCCTTCCCCTCCCCACTCTTCTTCTCCCCGGGGAAACCCTAACCCGCTCGACCTCCCGGCTCAGACGCGGCGGCCATCTTCTCCAGCTCCGGCGACCTCCCGCTCCCCGCCGCCTACCCATACCCAGCCCGAATGGGGCTTTCCACGGCCCGGCTCGGCGGCGCCCGGCGCCGAGCTCACCGGGCCGGCCGAGCCGCCACTGCCATCACCGTGTCGACGGCGCGGCCAAAGCTAGCCGGGCTCTTTCTATAGCCTGGGGAAGAGTAGAGGAGGAGGGGGAGCTCGTGCGACCCTAACTTCGGGGAACCTCACCGGCGTCGGGCCCTTCGTCCTCGCCTCCCCGTCGCGAGCGCCGCAGCCTCTGTCATCGCTCCGCCCGAAGGGCCGTGCGGGCCTTGGGCCGCCCACCTAAGGGGTGGTCAGCGCATAGTATTGGCGATTGTAGGGTGCTCCCTCCAGATTCTAATTCCATGTACCTCTCGGTCTCTCCGTTTGTTTGTTGGCCTTGGCCCTTGCCGAATCTTACATTATTTTGTAAGATAAAACAAGTGCACAGCCAGCTTAGAAGCCTAATCTAGAGCCCATGATCATTGCCCGACTCCCTTAATCCACCAGCAGTTTTGCTGCAATCGAGTTGACAACTGCATTATCGTCGGTCACCGTCCATAAGCCCAACTGCTGGTTTCAAAGGCTACTGTGGGTGAGACGAGTGTGTGAAACCAAAAGGTAAACAATTCTCATTCAACTCCTACTCTCGATCTGTTTAAGGCCTCGTTCGGCAACGTTAGGATCAGTTCCTGTCTGGAATCATTCCAGGACAGGAACGAGTGGATCCCCTTGGGTCACTGCTTCCTGCCTTGTTTTCAACCTGTCCTGCCTGGTTTGAATCTTGGGCAGGAATGCACGTTCGGTTACCCATGATGGCTGCACAGGAATGGCTGTACATCTCACATTCACACACAGATACACATTATTTCTTGCCCCAAATCAGGAACATATAGATACTTTTTGGGCCATACAAAGGTACACATAGTTGAACTGAACATAGTGCTAGTTGAAAAATGGACACGGTACTGAACACAGAACTAGGTCTCTGAGATTTACTGATCCAAAATTGCAAAGTGAAAGGGCAATGTGTTCTTGAGCTGCACCAAGAACAGACCTTGAAACCTCTCTCTCCTTGTCATGTGTTCTTGAGCTGCACCAACAATAGAGAGAAACCAAACTTCTGTGAGTTTTTAACACACAAGTAACCCAAACTATTGCTATAGGACTAGACATTGGACTCGACATACTGAATCTTCAAATCTGCATGAACAATAATTAATATACTGAGCTAAACTGAGCTTCACAAACACACGTTAGATGACAGACAGAAACTAAAGCCTAGAACTTTTAAACCTGAACTCAATTTCATTTTGGAGCTCAAACTGATCAGTTATGCACTTGTAGAAAGGATATATAGGATGTAGAGAATACCAAGCGTTTTAATAAAACTACTGATTACAAAAGAAAAACATGTATGGTAATAAAACTTCATAGAACGATGGGACTGAGTCCACTCAAACTCTAATGTAGGATACTAACCTACATTCTACAGAACTAAACCTGAACGTAGCTATTAGCAATAGTAGCAATCAATTACATCACTAAGCAGAGGTCTAGAATGAAAATCTGAAACTAGTTAAACAACAGTTTGATCCCACTATGATTCACATGGATTGGAATATCTGAACTAATGAAGCAAGTGGAGCAGCACAGTACCAGTTTCATGACAATTCATTCTCTAGTTAGCTAATTGGATCCCTTGGAAGTGTTGGTACAATTCTGAGTAAAAGCACAAGTACAAGAAGTCAATATACAAAGCAATAAGGCACCAAGATTTTTCTAACAGATAGCTATTACACCCTGGTTTTTCTAACAGATGGTTAATACTCCAATTACATATTTCAGTTACATATTGCATTGTGATACTCAATGCACCAATGGTTAATACTCAGTTTCTTTAGATGACCTGGTGACTTGAGAAACTGGAAGCGTGCCTCCTTGAGTCAGTACACCCTGTTTTTTCTAACAGATGGTTAATACTCCAATTACATATTGCAGTTACATATTGCAGTTACATACTTGTGATGGTTGCATTGTTGCTCAGTTACATATTGCAGCAAGGAATACTAGCCTTTGCTATAGGCAACATGGATAGGTCTTGAGCAAATAATAAGGAAAAAAAACACTTATGTGTTACAAATAAGATCATTCTAAAAAGTAATTGAACCACTGTGGGCATACATATATAAAATCAAAATTGTCCAGCTATATCAGAAAGCAAACACTAAATATGTCCAGAGCACCATAAACATGGATAGGTTTTGAGCATAAAACAGTTTAATAGTCATATTATGCGAATACAAGTACATCACAGGCAAATCATGACCTGTCCAGTGGTGGAAGTGGAAGATATGATTTGGTCACTCATAAGTCAGGAGGTGTAGGTTATCTGACAATGTCTCAAGATGGCAGTTCTACAAGTGGCCTCCCTGCCATGTTTTTTTAGGGACATGCATGCACAACCCATCCGGTAGCCTCATGCAAGTTGACTGGTGAAGCATTGCAGTCAATGCTACATAAGTTTTTTAATAAATTAATAAATAAAAGTTAATCCTCGAGGCCGATCCAGAGCTAAGAGAAGGCGACTCTGATTTCTGGGAGGAACAAATATCCATTCCACTTTTCATTTGTTAAGGAATCAAGCCCAAAACAACTAACCAAGATTTGACACTTTTACACAATGTATGTAAGAGCAAAGGAACAAGACAGCTTGAGATTATCACTACGGCCAAATCCATGAGCGGAGAATGCGACAATCAGAGTTGACAAACGCAAGATTGAGGATGGAAATGAAAACGCAAGAGAATTGATTCATCAAAATCCACTAGCTGCACAGGCCATTGACACTCAGTGACTGCACAGGCCAACATCAAACCATTCCCTAAACATCTACAGGTCAACAAATGCTTTGTTTTTCATTTATCACTGCTGCTGCTGCTAATTAAATATTCAGAGTTGTTTTCTCCAAAAAGATACTGCAATGGTAGCCATAGACAGATGATGTGAAATTAAATGGAGCCCTCTCTCTCTCTGGAGTCTCATCACCAACCAAACAACGACGTAGGATACTAGCCCTCTCTCTTTTGGAGTCTCATCTGCCCTGCTGCTAATTCATTGCTCGCTGCAATAGTAGTAGGAGTAGGAGTAGTCGATTTCACTCGTACACAGACACACACATTCAACAGCACGCAGCCGGCCGGATCTAGAGCCCTGCCAGCGAGGGCTCCTACAGAAACCAGCGAGGGCCAAGATGAACCAAGAACCCTAGGCAAGACGAGGAAGGAGAGAAAGGGGATCACCGGCGAGAAGGAGATCGATGTAGGGTCCGTCGCCGTCGCCGTCGCCTCGCCTCGCCTCGCCACGCCAGCCCCGCGGTGGCCTCGCGTCGATGTAGGGTCCGTCGCCGTCGCCTCTCGTCGCCAGCCCTGCGGTCGTTTCGCGTCGCCTCGCACACGGCTTGGAGCCTGAGGGTCAGAGGTCAGTTTCCAATCCGGGCCAGGAGGAGGCGGTTTGAGGCCAAACCAGGCCCGTTTCTAATCCGGGCCGGCGGAAACGAACAGCGATTCCAGGCCGGACCAGATTTGGAAACGGGCCAATTCATTCCGCTCGGAACCGAGGCTGTTCCGGGCCGTTCCTATAGCAACCGAACGAGGCCTAATTGGGTTTGTCAATAAACCAGATTCCAGTTATTTTAAACCATCGTATGATAGATAATTGCCCGACCTAGCGTCTCCCCGACCTAGGGTATTGACGACTCCTTGGCGATCTCCAAGTCGCTCGCCACGGGAGGATTTTTGGCCGGCGATCCAACTAGTTCTCCCCCACCTAGCTGCTCGGGCTGACCAAGGGGTCGCCTCGCGCGACTTCGACCTTGGAGAGGCGGTGGTGAGGGCTCACGGCGATCGGCGGGACGAGCATGGCGGCGGGATCATCCCGTTCGAAGGTGGCGGCTGATGGCGATGAGGTTGAGAAGCTGCTCAAAACTCGAGTTTGAGCGAGGTGGAGAAGGACGGCGTGGTGCTGGGCGGCCGAGAGACGCAGCAAGCCGCCGCGGGTGAAGTGGATGGCGGCGGCTAAGCTGCCGACATCAAAGAAGTTCAGCGAGCAATCGTTGATCTCGACCATGAAGGCTGCGTGGAACACGGCGCAGGAGATTTCGTTTCGTTCCATTGGAAAGAATCTATTCGAAGTGCAAGCCTACTGTTTGGGAGACTGGAAGAGGATCATGGAGGATGGCCCGTGGATTTTTAGGGGCTATGTGTTGATGCTGGAGGAGTTTGATGGATCGACACCTACCCCAACGATTGTGCCGAATCATGTGCAAGTGTGGGTGCAGATTCATAAGATACCACCGCTGTATAGAACTCAGGAGATAATCACTCAGTTAGCAGGCAAGGTGGGAGATGTGGTCACGGTGGAGATGAAGATTGTGTCTAGTGGCAGAGGCGATTTTTACAGGGCTAGGGTTAACCTAGACGCGTCCAAGCCCTTGGTCCGCTTCATCACGCTGTCACCGAGGGGATTTGGCGACCATGCGCCTGCAAGTGAAATACGAGAAGATGCCGCGGTTTTGCTTCCATTGCGGCTTGATGGGCCACGCTCATCTCGAGTGTGGTTCGGGAGAATTCAAGGAAGAGGAGCTGCAGTTCGGGGACTGGATGTTGGCTGATGGAAACTTCAAGGCGTCGGGCACTCCCTTCGCCTCGCCGGGTGGAGAACCAGCAAACCAACAGCCCCTGGAGAAGAGAAGCGCCGACCGTAGAAGAATGCGGGGAAGGGGTGGTCGCTTCACGGGTGGACGTGATGGAGTTTGGAGGGAGAAGAGGAAGGATGAGACGGCCGTGAAAGAGGATAGCGCAGCTCAAGGAAGAGAGGGTCCGTGGAGGCCGGTCCGAGTGGTGATGATGTTGAGGATTCAAAGACGAGTCCCCCCCGCCATCACATCAGCATGCTCAGCAAGAAACTGAAGCAAAGAAGAAACTTTTTGATGATGCTGAGAAGGGGGCAACGGGTATCCCACCCCCACCTCCCCGAGTATGTGTCGCCAAGAGGCGACAAGAAGAAGGCTTAAAAGGTACGGGAGTGGCCACAAGAAGGATGATGCATCGGCGCCTCCGCTGAGGGGACCGCCGGGAGCAATGAGTTGCCTCAGTTGGAACCGCCGCGGCACGGGCAATGCCGCGACAGTCAAGGAGCTTCGCGATTTGGCGAAGAAATATGCCCCGACCGTGCTTTGTGTGCTTGAAACTCAGGGTCCATCGTGCACGGGTAGAAGGTCTTAAAAACACTCTAGGTTTTGATAATGCTTTTCTTTGTAGGTAGTTCGGGACGCTTGCCGGTGGTCTTGGCATTTTTGGAACAATAAAACTAGAGTGGAAATTTTACCGCATACTCTCATCACATTGACACTATCATTACTGAGGGTGGGGGTGATCCCTGGCGACTCACTTGTGTCTATGGTGAGGCTCAGGTTCCGGAGCGCCACAAGACGTGGGATATGTTGAAGTTCATCCGCTCTTCGTCGGCACTACCGTGGGTATGTATTGGAGATTTCAATGAAGTCCTCCTTCGTTCAGAGCACGAAGGGACGCAGGAGAGAAGTTGGAGCCAGATTGCAGGCTTTCGAGAAGCTGTGGATGTGTGTGGCCTGTCTGATCTAGGCTTTGAAGGGCGTCCATGGACGTACGAGAAGCGGGTCACAGGAGGCTCCTACTGCCGGGTACGGCTTGACCGTGCGCTGGCATGCACGGACTGGTGCTCACGCTACCCGCTAGCATCGGTGCACCACCTCAACTCGGCGGCTTCAGACCACAGCCCGATCGAGCTCAGGTGGGCAGCAAGGACGGGACCGGGAACTACTCAAACGAAGAAACAGTTCAGGTATGAACTAATGTGGGAATCGCATACTGGTTTCCGTGATACTCTTTCTCAGGTTTGGAAGGACCAACCGCCAGCATTGAATCTCGAGGGACTGCTCAAGAAGGTCTCTTACATATCGAGGTATTTGGGCGGCTGGGAGAGAACCACCTTTGGCAATGTCAAGAGAGAGCTGAAGGTGCTGAACCAAGACTTGGACCGTCTCCGATCGGAGCCCCACAGGTTGGAACCATCTTATGAAGAAATCAAGGTTGTGGAGAGGATAGTGGAGCTCAATTATCGTGAGGAGGTAATGTGGAAACAACGGCCACGTATCACGTGGCTTCTCGAGGGTGACCGGAATACCCGCTTTCTTCCACCTACGTGCATCTCAACGAAGGAAAAGAAATAAGATTCAAAAGTTGAAGATGGCAGATGGTAGCTTCACAGAGGATGAGTCGGTCATGGCATCCATGACGTCCGACTTTTATAGGACCCTCTACTCATCGGAGGGGACGGGCAGCATTACTCGAGCTTTTTGCTTGACTCGCACTGCATCGTGAAGGTAATCGAGGCGATGAACGATATCTTTGCTCAAACCGCTTGGGGTGGAGGAAGTAAAAAGGCTCTGTCAAATGTTCCCAACTAAAGCCCCAGGGCCGGACGGATACCCAAACATTTTTTCCAAAGCGCCACTGGGACCTCTGCGGGCGAGGAGGTTACCGGTGGTGGTGCTGCGTGTTCTCACGTGGTGATGATGACCCAAAGAAAGATTAATGACACCAATATTGTGCTCATCCCTAAAAGTTGACAATCTGAAGAGCCGGGGCAGTTCCGTCCCTATCGATGCGTAACGCGTGCTCTACAAGACCGCATCAAAGACGGTTTTAAACAAAGCTCCGGTCCATCTTGCCGAAGTTATTTCGAGGAACAATCGGCCTTTGTACCGGGACGGCTAATTATCGACAACATAATTACAGCCTACGAATGCTTGCATTATATGAAGAAGAAGCGAGCCACAGAAAACCGGTTCTGTGCTTTGAAGCTAGACATGCGAAAAGCTTATGATAGGCTGGAGTGGGAATACCTACAACAGATTATGATCAAGTTGGGTTTTCACCGTTTGTGGGTTAATATGATAATGAGGCTAGTTCGGTCGGTCTCGTTTTTCATTAGTTTTGAATGGGAATAAATTGGAAGAGTTCAAACCATCCGAGGTATTCGTCAAGGGATCCAATTTCTCCGCACTGTTCTTATTGGCGTGAGAGGGCCTTTTGTGCCTCTTAAAAATCTAATTCTCGGTCATCGGGACTCATGGGTATTAAAGTGGCCCCGTCATCCCCGACGGTCGGCCACTTACTCTTCGCAGATGACGGCCGGCCGCGAGGGGCAAATAGGGAGAACGCGGAAACCGTGAAGGATGTTACGGATCTTTATTGTCGTGCATCCGGGCAACAAATAAATTTGGACAAATCATCTATACACTTTGCAAAGGGATGCAAAAGGTGTTAGAACTGAATTAAAGGGAATTTTACAAGTATCCAATGAAGCTTTAAGTGAACGATATTTGGGAATGCCCACTCGATGTCGGGCGAGTCAACCATTGGAGCTTTCTCGCACCTCAAAGACGGATCCGCAAAGGGTGCAAGGGTGGATGGAGAAGTGTCTCGGTAGGTGGCAAGGAGGTCTTGATAAAATCCGTTGCCCAAGCAATACCGACGTACTCGATGGCATGTTTCCGTCTGCCACGAGGTCTTTGCAAACATATTGATGGTCTACTACGTGACTTCTGGTGGGGGAGTAAAGAAGGCAAACGCAAAACTTGCTGGGTCGCGTGGGACGACATGGTGATGCCAAAGTGTGCTTGCGGATTGGGGTTTAGAAATACCGAGATGTTCAATCTCGCCCCTACTAGCTCGGCGAGCTTGAGACTTTTAAAGGATCCCGTGAGTCGCCGAGTGCAAGAGTTCTCAAGTCGGTTTATTATCCCGCAACCCCGATCTCTTGGAGGGCGGGCGTGGGCTCTTCACCATCGCTAAGATTTGGAGAGCCATCATGGATGGCGTTTGAGTGCTTCGTCCGGGACTCATTCGGACGTATTGGATCCTCGCACGACAACGAAGATATGGGAATCGCCTTGGCTACCTAGAGATGGCCTACTCTACCCACTGCAACCGGTAAAACCAAATCCGCCGGTGTGGGTTTCAGATATCATTGATCAAGCATCAAGGAGCTGGGACAGAGCGATCCTACGTGAGTTCTTCTCACCCCTTGACCGGGAGGTTATTGAGAATATACCGCTATGCACAATGCCGATGGAAGATTTCGGCGTGGCATTACGAGAAGATCGGAGTTTCTAAGACGATCGCTTATCGCATGCTCGTCTGTCTACGGAAACAACGCGGCTTGGCAAGGAAATAAGCCGGGCGAGATCGGACTCGAAGGTCGAGGAGAAGGAGTGGACGAATCGTGGAAGATCAAGGTACCCTCGAAGATCCGGCTCTTTCTATGGCGACCGGTAAAGCATTCTATGCCGACCGGGATATTCGGCACCGCGAAACATGGCTCCTAATGCGGGTTGCTCGTTGTGTGGTGCTATGGATTCATGGAGGCACTCTTTGCTTGAGTGCAACTTAGCGGGCGCGTATGGGCGCTGGAACGAAGAGATAGTTGAATTCATTTGCCAAACTGAAACCCCAGGACGCCAAAAGCTTGGCTATCCGAAGTGATCAAGGGCTTGAAGCGGGGAGGACCTCACGCTGGTGGTGGTCCGCCTTTTGGGCCATCCGCACGCCATACGCTTGGCTGTGCACCGGGATCGGTTCGAGTCCATTCTCGACGCATTGCTTTGTTGAGCGTTTTATCAATGAACTTCGAAACTCCACGAGGTGGTGCGGGCGGGTCGTTGCCAATCCGATGGGCTCGCGAGACCTTCGGTGCATCGCGGCTGTTTACGGCGATGGATCGCCCCTCCCGGGGTGTTACTAAGATCAATGTTGATGCCGCAATCTCGAAGAACGTGAGAAGAGCCTCTCTTCTTTGCTTTGTGGCTCGAGATGATTCGAGCAAGTTTTTGGGGGCGTCGGCATTGGTGCTTTGGAAGGATACTCGGATGCGAGACGGGAGGTTCTAGCTTGCCGAAAGGTTTGGCACTCTCCAAATGATCTAAATGTCCAGATATTGCGGGTAGCAAGTGACTGCATTAATGCAGTTCAAGTATCCAAGGTCAAGGCTTTGGAGTATATGGCCCCTGCTCGTTCGGAGATTAAGCATATCATGGGGAGTTTCACTAGAGTGGAGTACATTCACGAAGGAAGGAATTTCAATCATGATGCTCATTGTCTAGCTAGAAGTTGTGTCAATTTCCTAGTCGGTCGTTATGTTTGGTTTGGTGAGCCTCCCCGAGGGAGTTTGTAATTCTTATGATATGATATAATAAAGGGTGGCTCTTTATACTCAAAAAAAAAAAAAAAAAAAAGTTATTTTAAACCATCAAGATCCCCTTTGTTTTAAATTTACTTGGCTAGATCATGTAATTTGTGCCCTAAAATCACTAACAATAGTTGCAAATCATCTGCCTCCCCTCTATTCTTAAATTGCTCGGCTAGAAGATCTACATTTGGCCCTGACCAAAACTAAATATATATAGAGTGAGCACCAGTATAAAAAACTGGATAAAGGAAAAAGAGGTGGGGTAACACCATTGGTAACTTCTGTACTTTTTATATCATTTCCTCTGAATTTGTCTTCACAACTGATTCCAGTCATATCCACACATATCCACTCCGTGTTGCTGTTGCCGCCTCACAACGAATGATTAATTCAATGTTTCTCCAAAATAAAGAGTTGTTCCTTTATATAAAGAGTTGTTCCTTTATAGATAAACTTCACATTTTTAGTAACAGCGAGTAACAGACGCAAAACAGTTTCCAATATGCTATGGTTCGATATTGTTATCTGAAATATATAGCTGTTTTTTAGGGTAAACAGGAGGGGTTTGAGCCCCTATTATGCTTTTATTAAATAAATGGAACAAAGTTTTACATCAAGTCTCATGAGACAAAGAAAATAAGCAAAATTACACAAAAGCTTCTAGCCATAAATTTATTTCTGGATGGTAGGATTGCCTTGCTTTTAGTATAACTAGAGCAAATTAGTATATGAAGGTTGACTTGCATTGCTGAATGGTAAGTTTACAGGTGGCTATGCAAAAGCTCAACAGAACAAAAAGAAAGATCTTCTGGCTTCTCAAAGACAAACTGAGTACCAGAGATTTACTACAAAGGAAAAATATGCAATTGCTAAGTTATGAATGTGTCCACTGCCCACAGAGAGTTGATGAATCTTTGCTCCATCTATTCTTTACGTGTCCTTTTGCACAGGCTTGCTGGTTTACTCTCCACTTATCATTGCCGTTTTTAGATTCAGTTGAACAGATTATTGAAGCTCTCAAAGTTCAACTTCATTTGTCCTTCTTTTAGAGATCATTATAACAATGTGTTGGTCAATCTAGTCATGTCATAATAACAACATCTTCATAGGAATACCTGCAATGGTGTACATCTGATGTCCCCATCTTGTAAGCTTTTCTTGATGAAAAAATGTTGTTGCTCTGTTGTGCACTGAGTAGAAATCCGATGAAATAACAATCCAGTTAACTTTCAAAATTAGTTGTACAGAGATGATGGGTTTTGATCATGCTATTAGTACATCCAAATTTAGGTAAAACATTTCATCTTATCATGGAAGGGCAAGCCTTGTGCAAGCGGTAAAGTCTTATAGGTTGTCACCGGAAGTAGAATAATATAATAACTCAAGTACTTCAACATCCTTGGAATGATATTTTGAGCAAATTCTTGAACTCCTGATTATGCTTTTTGTTGTGAATATTAACCATGACAAATTACCTCAACATCAAAATCACCGTATATCAGTAACGGATAATCTCTTGGTTAAATCTTAAATTGTAAATGTAAGGACTAACTCCATTGGTACTAACTGCACTAAACCTTTTGCTATAAATATTAGAACTATCAATTCACTTCGTGCAATTTACTGTTTAAATCAAATGCTAATACTAAGATATAAACGATTGGCTGGCACACTCCAAGAAGGGGCACGGCAAGGCCGTGCCAAGTTTTCTAGTTACCATCTATCAGCAGACAGCAGCAGCTTGAGTGCAAAGTTAATTATATCATGGCAACACACACAACTGTCAGAATTTAGTGATAACATGTATACAAAAAGTTCTCTGTTTAACCACATTCTGTAATCATAAAAAGATTATGCTCACCAGAATAGCTTCCTATTTGTTTATTTACTTATTTATTTATTATCCAATGGCACAATCGAACCATATTGCAATTGAACACAACAATCCCATATAAGGTTCCAAACTTTGCAGTGCTCATCGCTGCAATGGATACCATGACAAAAACCTGAAATGTCAGGGAAACTTCAGAGATCAATCCAGGGAAATTTATAGCATAGCTCTAACTCCATTGCTAGCATGCCATACTGGTAGTATAAGGGAAGTTAAATAAAAGAAAGGATAGCTCATCTATAAAGCATATAGGCCTAGGATTGAAATACCTGATTAAAGATAGGCTTAAGAATGGAAACAAACGTGACAGGTCAAACACCAAGTAATCTCTAACTTTAAATATTAAGTTGCATGCACCAACCAGTTCAACCCAAAAGCTTAAGCTGATGGGGAGAGGTGGGCAATTTACTTATATTCCAACACTCCCCTCACGTTGAGGCTCCGGCGACGGCGAGCCTCGTGGCGTGGAATAGGAGCGAGCAACAATTATTTTATTTAATTGCGCTAACCAGGATTCGAACTCGAGACCTCTGGCTTTGATACCATATTAAGTTGCATGCACCAACCAGTTCAACCCAAAAGCTTAAACCGATGGGGAGAGGTGGGCAATTCACTTATATTCCAACATTAAACACCAAGTAACCAATATTACAGACTTGATAACTTGCCAATAGCAGACAGCAGATTTATATTATCTAAAAAAAGCAAATTTATATTATAAAGAATCGAAAGATATACCTAAGCGCCAATTCGCACACCATGTCGTGCTAAATTCCTTGCAAAAAATGTCATGCTAAATCATTTTATCCATTTTAAAACCTTACATGTCAAGCAACAAAGATGAAACCACCAATGTGATTTGCAGTATGTATCAATAATAGCAAAAAGTTAAAAAAAGGGGAAATGAGAATCGGAGAGGGGTGAAAAACTAATGCAATGAGGCTAATACTCAAACCTTCAAGTTTATATGAATGCCCTCGTTTGCTTTGTTTCCTTGGTGAACTCTGCTTGCAAATGCTGGAATGTGCATAAGATTCTCCAGTTATATAGAAGTGATTCTTTGCAAATGCCGGGTGCTTCTTAAAGAACACCTGAAATAGCAGTTTAGAGCAATTAAATAACACCACTCGGCTGAAAAGTAGCTAACTAGCCATTATTGAGGAGTAGAACAACATTTATTCAATCACATCTTTTTAAGGAAAATGGCTGAGCATAGACCTCGTCTATCCATCAGGTGTGCAACAGGCACAACAATGCTCTATTAGTGGTGATTTGCCACTATTTCCTCCTCATCCTTCTTACTGTAGAAATTAGGATTCCTCAATTAGGGCTAACCCTAGAAGGGTAGCAATATAGTGCATACATGGGCCTCTTTGGGCCTAGCCTCATGGGCCAACACTACTCATACTCTAACATCCCCCTCGCTAGCCGAACTACCGTCCGCAAATGAGTTTGCGACCGGACACGAAAAAGAAGTACAACACAGAGCCCCCCCGCACGCAACTAGCCACCGGTGATGTTGAGGCCGGAGCGAAACTCGGCGAAGGTCGAGGACGGAGAACCTTAGTGAAGATGTCGGGCGAACCGAGAGGTGGTCGACGCGGAGGACCTTGAACCCGCCGATGGCGACACTGTTCACCTGACAAAGTGTAGATCGATCTCCACATGCTTGGTCCTCCGGGTGCCGCATTGTGGTTGGTGGAGAGGTAGACGGGCGCCGACGCTGTCGCAAAGAGACCGCGGGGTCCTCGAAGAGAGGGCCGTGGAGCTCGCGAGGAGCCGCCGAGCCGTGACGCCTTCCACGCCACGCTAGCAAATAAATACGTTGAAATCTCATGTTTGGTTTGGAAATTGATGACACATTTGTGGACTAATCCTTTGCTCTAAGTGATGACTTTGAGATAGGATTAGATGGATGACAAGGAGCATGATGATCATGAACATGGACAATGTCGGTGGACTTGATGGATCGTCAAGCTCGGTGATCGGCCTGAGAGGAACCCGGGAGATCAAGGCAAAGGTATTCTTGATAGGGTTTTTCCTTTCGGTGATCAAGACACGATAGAGCGTGTGATCACATTATAAGATAGATAACCGACTATCAAGAGGAGATGCCGCTACAATCCTTGCATGAAGTGCTTCTAGGTCCAATTGACTTGCATATTGCATTTAGGACATGAGAGCACTAACTTCGATCTTGCCTAACATCTCGACGTGCTAACATTGGTGATAACGTGTTCATCTTGAACGTGTTGGCAACCTACGGCAAGAGGCGGAGCAAGATTGAAGCAAAGAGCAAAGAAAAAGAAGAAGTTGTTCTTTGTTTCGAGGTGACCGGACGCCTTGCTGGCTCGGCCGGGGGCCGACGCACTCACCGGGTGGCTCCCGGTGGGTGCGTCTCGCGCAGAGCCCCGCGGCGTTTTTTGCCGGACGCGCGACCGACCCCTCGACCGGATGCTTCCCGGTGGTTGACCGGATCCGGCCGACGGACGCCACGAAGGAAGGGCGCCACCGTGGGGCCCGACCCTTGCCGGTAGTGACCGGAAGCAGTGACCGACTCGCGACCGACCCGGGCCGGTGGTTCCGTCGGTGCGTCCGGCACCCCGCAGAGCAAATTTTTTGGAGCAACGGCTCCATTTTGAGAGGAGCCATATATATACTTGGTTGGCTGGTTCCTTAGGCCCTCTCTTGCACATTTGAAGCTTCCAACTTGCTAGTGAGCATTTGATACTCCTTCCACTCATCTCCCCAACACTAACTCGAATTCTTGGTGAGATTGAGAGTGATAGAAGTGCATTGCATTGCTTGGTTGCATCTAGAGCACTTCATCCTTGGAGAAGCCGCGGGATTCTTGTTTCTCTTGGGAATTTGCCCGGTTCCCTAGCGGCTTGGAGCAAGAGGCGGTGTTGAGCTCAAGTGGAGCTTGTTTGAGGCCACACCGGTGGTGATTGTGAGGGGTCGCTTCCTTACCCCGCTGGAGATTCGTGAAAGGAGCACTAGTGGATTGCTCGTGGCTTGTTGGACCCTCTCTTGTGATCGCTTTGCTTGAGCGCCCATAGGGGTTTTGGCACCGCCATTAAGCTTAGCAACCGTCAAGTGAGTGTGTCGCCACAACGGGGACTAAGCGTGCCGCAAGCACGTGAACCTCGATGAAAAATCATCGTGTCATTGTTCTTGCTCGTTGGAGATTTCTTGTACACGGTGATTGGCCACAACCTCTCCTCAACAACGGTGGTATTGTATTCGAGCACCTCTTTGCATTTACTTTGTAGTATATCTTGCTAGGGTGCTTAGCTTGTTAGCTTGAGTAGTGTGTTAGGTTGCTTAGTCTTGTTAGCTCCTAGTTGTAATCTAGTTAGAATTGTTTGTTCACCTAAGAGTAAACTAGCGACATAGCCTTTGAGTGGATTAGAGACAATAGAATTGACTTGGGGCTTGCATAGATAGCTTGTTGCATTGCTTAATAGCTTCGCCATCTTATTTACTAATCCGGGTGCTTAGTGTTGTTGCAAGAATTTTTAATAGGCTATTCACCCCCCCCCTCTAGCCATTAGGACCTTTTCGGTACTCGCCTCCAAGATCGAGCGGGAGACGACCGGCCGACGCTTGGACGACCAGGACACCAAGTTGCCGCCTAGGAAGACGGCGTGGCCGAGGTGGAGCGCCGAGTGTCCGACACCCGCCCAATCGGCGTCGGTGTAGACGACCAACTCGGTGCGGGGAGACCGTGAAGCAAAGAACCCGTAGTCAATCGGTGCGCGGAGGTAGCGAAGGAGGCGCTCAGAGCGTACCGTGGGGCTCTCGGGGGATCATGCATGTGGAGACAAATCTGCCGCACGGCGTAGGTGATGTCCGGCCCGGTGAAAGTGGGGTACCGAAATGCACCAAATGAGACTCCGGTACTTCGAAGGGGTTCCGCCATTGGACTGCCCTCCGCCTCGACAGCTTGCCTTGTGTGTCAACCGGAGTGGAGCAAGGCTTGCAGCCGTCATCCCCGCCGCCCAGATATCAAGAGTGTATCGGGCGCCGGTGAAGAAGTCGAGTGGGACGAGGCTGACACAAGGACCCCGAGAAAGTGGTGGAGCGCACCCGGATCCTTCACAGAAACTCTGGCGAAGAGCAATCGATGATGCGCGCGCAAGAGTGAAGGACTGAGGCCGTGGAGGACAATGTCATCAACATAGAGCAGCAAAAGTGCACGCTCGCCCATGGTGGTAGATAAACAGGGAAGTATCCGACTTGGCTTCCACAAAACCCGGTGACACCAAGAAGGCCGCAATCCGAGAGTGCCACGCCCGAGGGGCCCGCTTTGAGGTCAGAAGAGACTTGTTGAGCCGGCAGACCATGTCGACGAAGAGTCAATCTAACCCTCACGGGCCGACCGCGATGGAGGGACCGCATCTCGAGCAAGGCTCCCATGCAGGAAGGCATTCTTGACATCTAGCGATGCACCGCCAGGAGCGAGCAAGAGCCAGCTGAGAGAACCGGTATGGGGCGGTGGCCGGGTTTCACCACTGGCCGAAGGTCTCATCATAGTCAACTCCCCGACGCTGAGTGAACCCGCGAAGAACCCGAAGAAGCCTTGTACCGCTCCAGGGTACCATCACCCGGCGCTTGTGTGTCCAGATCCACTTGCCGTGACAATGTTGAGCCAAATACCGGGCGGGCACCGATCCCAAGTCCGGTTGGCCCGGTAGAGCCGCGTATTCTCCTCTTCCATTGCGCTGGGCGCCGTGAGGGTCCGGCAAGGCCGCTAACGGAAGAGGGTGCCGAGAGACCGGCGAGTCGCCGGGCATCGCCGCGAAGAGCCCGGGCGGAGGGTACCCGCCGCGTAAGCCGCGTCACCATCGGGTGAACATGACGCTGGTCGCGTGAAGAAGCGGGCGGGTGGTACACCGGGCGACACAACACGTGGCACGCTGGGACGCGGGCGGTGGAGTAGGCATAGCCGGAGGAGAGGCCACCGGGTGGTGTCGGTGTCGCCGGTGAAGGGGACATCACCGGTGGTGACCACGGAGGCCGGCGGGAGAGGCCACTCGGTGGCTGGGTGGCGCTGCATCACCGGAGCCCGGGCGTTGGTAGACGCGCCGATCGGCTCTACAAACACCCTCGGGGTGCAACGGGCACTGCCGGGCGCCGCTGCCGGGGAACGTACACCGGCGCCCCGGTCCGCGACGGGGCTGGCCGGAGGGGTGAGGCCACCGGATCCGCACAAGGCGCCGAGGCAAAAGCGATCGGGGCGGCGAGCCTAACACGGTGTGTAGCAGACCTGCAGGAAAATGAAAGGTGGCTGGGCCACCGTCACGGGACACATCTCCCGAAGAGGTCGAGGTCGAGGGGAAGCCGGTGGTGGTGGTGGTGGGTGGAGAAGGGGAAGACTCGGCTCATCAAACACCACATGGCGAAAATGAGGACCCGACGAGAGGTGAGATCATAGCACCGGTAACCCTTGTGGTCCGGAGAGTACCCGAGGAAGACACACAAAGCTTGAGCGGGGAGCTAGTTTATGGGGAGCAAAGGGTCGCGGTGTTAGGTAGCACGCACACCCAAAGACACGGAGGTGCTCAGAAGCGAGGTGTGCCGGGAGGGCATGGTGTGGCGTGGAGCCGGGCGTGCAAATGAAGGAAGGCGGTTAAGGAGGTAGGTGGAGGAGTGCGTGCTCGGCCTAGAAGCGAAGCGAGGGAGGGACGCCTGAGCGTAAGAGTGCCCATGATGTCATTGGTGGTGCGAATCATGCGCTCAAAATTTCTTGCCATTCCTCGGGAGGAGGTATACCTGGACAAGACATGCGAAATCGACACCGTGGGAGAGGAAGAAGGCTCGAGGTGGAGTTGTCGAACTCCCGTACCATTGTCACACCGACGGCCTTGATGGTGAGGCCGAATCGGTAGACACCCCAGCGAAAAAAGTGGTGAATAGTGGGAAAGCATCGACTTGGCACGGAGGGAAAAGTCCACGAGTAATGAGAAAAATCATCGACCACCACGAGATAGTATTTGTAGCTAGAAATGCCGAGGACAGAGAAGTCCATACATCGCAGCGAACAAGATCAACACGCCGAGAGGCATGGGAAGAAGAGGACTGAAAAGGAAGACGAACATGACGGCCCACAAGTGCTCATCGGGAGCTCGAGGACACCGAATGTCGGAGTCAGACCGAGCCGCATCGAGCATCACGATCGATGGCCGAGACGACGGTGCCAAGAAGTGGAGGAAGGTGTGGTGGCAAAAGCAGCCGACAAAAAAAAGAAGGCGAGGAGGAGGGAGGAAAACGAACGGTGTAAAGGGGCCCCGAAATGTCGATCGAGAAGAGGACGCCGGGTAGCCAAATCCTTGACGGTAAGACCGTAAGAGTCAAACTCGACGAACAGAGTTGTCACCGGTGAAAAACGACGAATAGAAAGAAGGTTGTGAACCATAGAGGGGGCAACAAGAACATCGAAGACGAAAAGGAGCCATGAGCGCCGGGCGGCACCCACGGACGCGGGCAGGAAGACACGAAGCCGCTGGCAACCATGATAGATGAAGGATGAGAAGAAGGAGGGTGAACGGAGGAGAGTATACTGGTCGGGAGTGGTGTGGTAAGTGGCCCCGAAGTCGGGCGATCCAAGCCGGACCGACGTAAGGTGTCGAGGCCGCCAAGGCCGCCGGTCCCAGCCGACATTCCCGAGCCGGCGCCGGAGGTGTAGCCCACGGAGACGTGGTGTGCGATCCCGGTGGAGCACCAAATGCATGGTCGCCGGGCCGGGCGAGGCTCACCGCCGAGAGCCCGAAGGGCCACACGGTCCTCGACCACGGGTGGTGGAAGGGGAGCCTGTGCCGCCGGTCCCAACCGACATGCCCAGCGCAACCTGAGCGCCGAGAGGAGGAGCCCACGGAGACGAGTGGTGAGTCCCTGGAGCACCAACAAGCATGGTCCGGGCCGGGCAGCACCGGGGCAAGGAGCGGAGCGAGTGGCGAGTGGCCTGCCTTCCCGGCCGCTACCAAGTCCACCACCGTGCTCGGTGAAGACGGGTGGGGCGGCGCATGAATCGCCCCTCGGGCTCGGCGGCCGACGGCGAGACCATCGGCGCGGCGGCGCCGTGCTCCCCAGCGAGCGCCACCTTGGGAACACGATCCTGAGTTGCGGAAGCCTCTAGCCTTTGGCGGCTTAAGTCCGCGCGGCGAAGGCCGCGTTAGGTGGGAGTACTATCGGTGAGAGTCGCCGTACCACGGCGAAGCGGCACGGGGCGATCACCGGAGGCATGCCAAGTCTCGCCGTGTGCAAAGCCGATGACAATGGTAGCCTCGCGTCGGCGCCGGGCAGCGGCGGCGGGCGGCGGCCTCGGCGCGCCCGCGCCGCCAGCGTGGAGGATACCCAGGGCGGGCGGCGCGTGCTGCGCCTCCCCTTGCATGTGAGCCCGCGGTCCGCACGACGGGCGGCGGGCGGCAAAGACTGGGAGGAGGTGGCCCGCCATGGACGGGCCGAGGAGGAAGACAGTTCGGGCGCAGATGCGAGGGCCTCGCATGTCTGGCGCCGTGCCCGCGGCGGCCGTTTCCGCAGGGGTGCCGCTGCCAGGAGGGGGGGTGGGAGGGGCAGCCCGCAGCCCGCACTCCAAAAGCCGTGAGGGGGGCGCGCTGAGGAGATCGAAGGCCACCGCCGCCCTCCCGCGCAAGAGATCTACGCCCGCTACCGCCGCGCGAGGTCGTAAGTGCAATCAACCTCTAATGTGGGTTTTGGCGTTGATGACAATCTAAATAGAGGACTAATGAGATTTATCGAGTTGACAAGCGGAGCAATAAGCAAAGAGGACATTGCAAACCTTAAGGAGGAGTATCCCGATTCGATTTGTTGTTGGTACTTCAAGAAAGGAGGTTTATATTCATTTTACATTTTGAATTTGAGTATAGGACACGCCAGATTATTAAGAGTGATTAGAATCACCGCGTGTCGGCGTGCAACCAAGTGCTTATTTTCACACCACATAACCTCCACTCAAACTTAGTCAACCATTCAAATTCTTTCTACACCTCGCTTGACTAAGTCCGAAGCGGGCGGGGGCGGCGGGTGAGCCAGGCGGTGCCACACCGAGCGGCGGTGCCGCTGAGCATGAGCGGCGGTGCCGCTCGTGTTGACCGTTGGAAGGGGAGGTATTTATACTTTCCTTTTCTACCCCCAACGGTAACCTTTCTTCTCTCTCGCTCATTCTCGACAGAAAGGTCCCAAGTGCTCAGCTCTCTCTCCTCCATTGAAGCTCCTCACTCCCTCAAGCAAATCCATCGATTCCACCATCGATTCTTGAGTGTGAGGGCTGCAAACTTCGATTGGAAGGGAGCTCCACCGATCTTCATCGTTCTAGAGGCACTTGGTTCGCGCACTTTGGCCGGCGGTTTTGGTTCTTTACTCTTGGAGCTTGCTCCTAGCCTATTAGTCGTCACCCTTGAGCTTGCCAATTTGTGTGGCAGCCTAGGGAGGTTTGTAACACCCTCTTGCATCTAATACATTACCCCACATCTCTAGGATTCGGTTCCTAGACTTGTGAAGGCAAAGAGGCAAACCTTTGTGGTGAGCTCATTCCTTTGTGGAACCTCAACAACGTGGACTTAGGCAAGCCTTGGTGACGAGCTGAACCATGGGATAAATCCCTGTGTCACCGTGTGCTTGTTTTACTTTACATTGCAATCATATTGTTGTTGTTGAGAGGATTTAGGGTTTGAGACCGATCTATCTCTATACCCTTGATCTGCTTGTTCCAGGTGTCGATCTGCAGTCTTTACCCCGCCCGAACCAAGGAAAATTACTCGATCTATTTTTCATTGGACAGATTTTGAAGCTGTGACCTAACCTTATGCGGGGGAGCGGCGGTGCCGCTTTAGTGGAGCGGTAATTGCCGCTTCGAGAGCGGCGGTGCCGCTTAGGTTCAAGCGGCGGTGCCGCTCGGTGATCCGACCGTGTTTTGAGTTGATTTTTGAAACAGGCCTATTCACCCCCCCCCCTCTAGGCGTCCAATGATCCTACAAGTGGTATCGAGCTTGTTTACTTCAATGGCGCTTCACCGTGAAGTATGGATACCGGAGGTGGTTCGAATCAAGGCGGAGCCGAAGGCATCCACGCCAAGCCTCCACAACTTCCAAGCGGAAGCTCTCCTCGTCGTCCTCTCTCTCTCGACCCAATCGATCCGGAGAGAAGGGAGGCAAGGAGACAAAGAAAAGAGAAGAAAGCCGCCAAGGAAGCAAGAAGGGCCGAAATGTGAGAAAGCCAAGAAGCAAGAAGAAGATGCAAGCATGCAGCTCATTGAAAAGCTCAAAAGAAGAGATGAACGAAAGAGAATAAGAGAAGAAAGACTCAAGAGAAGAGAAGAGAGAAGCAAGAAGATGGCGGAACTTGATGCTCAATCAAGTGAGCTATCAAGTAGTTCGATGATAGGGATGATGATGAGTCCTATGTGCCAAAGAGCAAGAAGAATGAGAAGAAGAAGGATGAGGCCAGCAACAACAACAACAAATTTGCCGTCATATCCTTTAACTATAACTCTCTTTTCTCTAACCGTGATAGGAAGTCATTCATCAATGTTCCCTTGGGGAAGTTGCCTCACTTTGATGGGACCAACTATGCCAAGTGGAAACATGTGATGAGTGCCTATCTTAATGGCATTCACCCCGATCTTTGGGATATTGTGTGTAGTGGATATGAGCCTCCGGTGAACCCCAAGTCACCCACAAATGAAGAGATGATAGCAGCCCACCTCAATGGCCAAGCTACAAGCATCCTCCTAAGTGCTCTAGATGGAAATGAGTACAATAGGGTGATGAATGTGAATGTGGCAAAGAAGATTTGGGACACTTTGGTTCTTGCACATGAGGGTGTTGACAAAGTAAGAAAGGCAAAGATTGACTTGTTGAAGGCAAAGCTCAACCGGTTTGTGATAGTTGAAGGGGAAGGTGCCCAAGAGATGTTTGACCGGTTGATGGTTCTAGTTGGAAAGATTAGAGGATATGGAGATGAAGAGCTTGATGATCACAAGGTGGTGAAGGTCATGCTTGAAGCCTATGCACCTAGAAATGAGACCGTAGTCACCTTGATAAGAGACAAGAAAAGATTTGAGTACTTCACTCCTAATGATGTGCTTGGGAGATTGCTCACCTTTGACATGCAAAGGGAAGAGGCAAATGAGAGGAAGAAACTTGGTGAGTTGCAAGCAAAGTTGGACGGCATCAAGATCAAGGATGTTGCTCTCAAAGCAAGCAAGTCAAGCAAGCCAAGCACCTCCAACAAGAACAAGGGCAGCAAGCAATCAACCTCAAATCAAGCCAAAGAAATGAAGAAAATGCAAGAACACATTGATTCCACCTCCTCCTCAAGTGATGATGATGATGAGGGAGGTGCCGAAATCAATGATATGGCATTATTCATCAAGAAATACCACAAGTCCATGAAGAGAAATGGGTACAAGATGGTGCAAAGGAAGTTTCCAAACAAGAAGAAGAGAACATGTTACAATTGTGGAAGCACCGAGCACTTTGTTGCGGATTGTCCATATGAGAACAAGAACAACAAGTACAAGAAGGACAACCCCAACAATGACAAGAGGCAAGATTACAAGAGAAAGGGAAAGAATATGGGAGAAGCACACATTGGGCATGAATGGGACTCAACTAAAGAGTCAAGTGAGGAGGATGTGAAGATTGCAACATTTGCTAGACAAAGAGTCAACCTCCACACCAAGGCTCTTCTCCAACATGTCCGATGATGATGAAGATGGCTCCCCTCACATTTGTCTTATGGCAAAGCGTGAGAAGATACTTTCCAAAACTAAGACCTCTCCAACCCTTAGTGATGAATCTAGTGAACTTAGTGATAGCTTAAGTGATGATGGGTCTAGTGATGAAGAGTATGACAACTTGACAAAGAATCTAGATCCAAAGACCAAAATATTTATCACTAAGATAATGGAGGATTTAGAGAGTGTCCAAGCCGAGTTGGAAACTAGAGAAGGTGAACTCACTAGACTTGAGAAGCTCTATGTTGACAACAAAAGACGCTCTTGTGTTTGAAAGAAGTGAGGTGGCCTCTTTACAAAAGAAACTTGTAAAAGAGAAAGAGGACCATGCTCTCACAAAGAAAGCTACTATTACTCTCAATGAAAAGTATTGTGACTTACAAGAAAAGCACAAGCAACTTGAGGGGAAATATAGTCTTCTTTGGGAGAGCAACTCACATCTCTCATCCACAAAGGACAACTCTACTCCCTCCACAAGCAATGGATGTGGTAAATGTTTCAATCTAGACTTGAAGAGTCAAGCCACAAACCTTGCAAACATGGAGGCAATGAAGAAGGAGATTGCTAGACTCAACACTTTGGTTGGAAAAGAAAAACAAACTGTCAAGAAGGCAGCAAGTGGCAAAGAGACTCAACCAAAGAGGCCACAATACATTGATGGAAGAAATCCTAGAATCAAGGATGGGTTAGGCCACACTAGAGGAGCCAAGACAAATGGAAGAAAAGTGGTAAATGGCTATGAGTGTGTCCAGTTCTAGGAGCAAAGGGAAGATGAGTACGATATGCACACGCAGACATACCGCATCGCGCCCGAAAGCGGCGGCAAAGCCAAGCGGCGATGCGCTATGACGAAGCGGCGGTGCCGCTGCCCCTAAGAAAGGGAAGGCAACTCATCAACCTCCTGTCCAGAAACAGCCCATCAAGAAGGTTGCTCAGTCAAAACAGGTTGTGCAGAAACAGCAGAAAACAATTTGGGCCAACCCAAATAGGTTTGCATATCATCCCAAGGCTCAATCAACGAGACAAAGTTTGAGTTCTTGCTTTGTGTTGAAGAACAACAGCAAGGGGGAGGTGTATGCCAAATATGTTGGCAAGGACAGAAAATGTTTATTTACACACTTCTATTTAGGTTCCCAAAATTCTTGTGACTAACATGAAAGGTCCCAAGGAGCTTGGGGGCCTAAACTTGTGAACTAATCTGCTTTGCGGCATACTCCTCCGGTGGATCAAGTTGGGTACTTGATAGTGGATGTACAAATCATATGACCGGAGAAAGGAGTATGTTTTCATCATACTCTCCTAATGCCGATCCAAGTGACATCATTCGATTTGGAGATGACGCTAAGGGAAGTGTGATGGGTCTTGGTAAAATCGCTATCACAACTAACCATGATATATCTGATGTCTTGCATGTTGAATCCCTAGGATACAATTTGTTGTCGGTCTCACAACTTTGTGGGAAAGGCTACAATTGTCTCTTTTTTACGGATGTTGGAGTGGAAGTCATTTGTAGGGAGGATTCCTCTATTGTCTTCACGGGCAAACTCAAGAATAAGCTCTACTTAGTTGACTTCAACAAAAGTGAGATTAAGCTTGAGACTTGTCTAATGGCAAAATCTAGTATGGGTTGGCTTTGGCATCGCCGACTAGCTCATGTTGGGATGAGGAACTTGGCCAAACTACAAAAGGACAACCATATCATTGGACTAACAAATATTGATTTTGACAAAGACAGGGGTTTGTAGCGCTTGCCAAGCCGGAAAAGCAAGTAGGCGTACCTCACCCACCAAAGAGCATCATGACCACTACACAATCTTTGGAGTTGATTCATATGGATCTCTTTGGACCGGTTGCCTACCTTAGCATCGGGGTAATAAGTATGGACTCATTATTGTTGATGATTAGTCCCGCTTCACTTGGGTTTTCTTTGTCTTTGATAAGTGTCGGGTACAAGAGAAGGTGAAACCTTCATTAGAAGGGCTCAAAGAGAATTCGAGCTTCAATCAAGAAAATAAGAAGTGACAATGGAAGTGAATTCAAGAACACCCAAGTTGAAGAATTCCTTGATGAAGAGGGCATTAAACATGAGTTTTCGGTTCCATACACCCCTCAACAAAATGGAGTTGTAGAGAGGAAGAATAGAACACTCATTGACATGGCAAGAACAATGCTAGATGAATACAAGACTTTGGACATCTTTTGGTGTGAAGCCATCAACACCGCTTGTCATGCAATCAACCGTCTCTACCTCCACAAGAAACTCAAGAAGACCTCATATGAGCTACTAACCGGGAACAAACCAAAGGTGTCTTACTTTAGGGTGTTTGGGTGCAAATGTTTCATTCTTAACAAGAAGCCCCGAATCTCTAAGTTTGCACCTAAGGTTGATGAAGGTATTCTTCTTGGGTACGGATCAAATGAGCATGCCTATCGTGTCTTCAACAAAACCACCGGTAGGGTTGAAGTCACTATAGATGTGACATTTGATGAAACTAATGGCTCTCAAGTAGAGCAAGTTGATCAAAGTGTTGTAGGAAAGGAGGATCCACCTTGTGAAGCTATCAAGCAATTGGCTATTGGTGACATTCGACCACAAGAAGACAAAGCCAATGAACAAGAGGATCATCAAGATGTTGCTGCACCAATTTCCGCTGACGTACTCGATGACAGGGGGCAGCCCACTCCTGCTGAAATTCAGCAGAGCGGCGGTGCCGCTCCCTCCACCTCAGCAGCATCTACTCCAACACCTACATCACCAGTTAGAGCGCTTGATCTTGCTCCTATACTTGAAGCTGAGGATGACTATGAAGAAGAAGTTAAAGATGATGGAGTTGATCACCCACGGCTACGACAAACCATTCAATTCAACGATCACCCCGTTGAGAACATCCTTGGGAGTCTTCGAAAAGGGAGTAACTACTCGATCACATCTTGCTTTGCATTTTGTGAACATTACTCCTTTGTCTCCTCTTTGGAACCCACCAAGGTAGAAGATGCTCTCAAGGATGCCGATTGGTTGCTAGCCATGCAAGAAGAACTCAACAACTTCGAAAGAAATCAAGTTTGGGACTTGGTAGAAAGACCAAAGACAAATATCATTGGCACCAAATGGGTCTTTCAAAACAAGCAAGATGAAGATGGTCGGGTTACAAGAAACAAGGCAAGATTGGTGGCTCAAGGTTTCACTCAAGTAGAGGGCTTGGACTTTGACGAGACATATGCACCCGGTGGCAAGACTAGAAGCAATCCGATTCTTCTAGCCTTCGCTGCCCATCATGACTTCAAGCTATATCAAATGGATGTCAAGAGTGCATTCCTCAATGGTCCTTTGCAAGAGGAAGTCTACGTTGAGTAACCACCGGGTTTTGAAGACCCCAAGTTTCCTAACCATGTTTATAAGCTTCGTAAGGCACTCTATGGGCTTAAGCAAGCACCAAGAGCATGGTATGAATGCCTTAAGGAGTTCTTGCTTAAACAAGGTTTTGTCATAGGGAAGGCCGATCCTACTCTCTTTACACATAAAGTTAATGGTGATATCTTTGTGTGCCAAATATATGTCGATGACATAATATTTGGTAGCTCTAATCATGTGTATGTTGAGCAATTTAGTAGGACTATGACAAAGAGGTTTGAGATGTCCATGATGGGTGAGCTCAAGTTCTTCCTTGGCTTTCAAGTCAAACAAATGAAGGAAGGGACTTTCGTTAGCCAAACCAAGTACACCCAAGATATGTTGAAGAAGTTTGATATGGCTAAGGCAAAGCCAATCAAAACTCCAATGCCAAGCAATGGACATCTTGATCTTGATGAAGAAGGGGCTGCCGTCGACATAAAGGTATATCGTTCCATGATCGGCTCTCTTCTTTATCTTTGTGCATCTAGGCCCGATATTATGCTTAGTGTGTGCATGTGTGCTAGATTTCAAGCTAATCCAAAGGAATGTCACAATGTGGCGGTTAAGAGAATCTTGAGATATATAGTTCACACCCCAAACCTTGGCTTGTGGTATCCCAAGGGTTCCAAGTTCAATCTACTTGGCTATTCGGATTCCGATTATGCCGGTTGTAAGGTAGATCGAAAAAGCACCTCGGGGACGTGTCAATTCCTTGGACGGTCCTTGGTGTCTTGGAGCTCTAAGAAGCAAAATTGTGTAGCCCTATCCACCGCCGAGGCCGAGTATGTTGCAGCCGGCGCATGTTGTGCTCAACTACTTTGGATGAAGCAAACCTTAAAGGATTTCGGATGTCATTTCACAAAGATACCTCTTCTTTGTGACAACAAGAGTGCCATCAAACTCGCAAATAACCCGGTACCACACTCTAGAATAAAACACATAGACATCCGTCATCACTTCTTGAGAGACCACGAACTCAAAGGAGATATCGCAATTCGCCATGTGAGCACCGAAAAGCAACTAGCCGATATCTTCACCAAGCCTCTCGACGAGACAAGGTTTTGCGCTTTGCGTAGTGAACTAAATATACTTGATTCTCGCAACCTATCTTGAAATCTGCATGCCTCTGTTTGTGAGAACTAGTATGAGTAGGGAAAAGCTTTGAAAAGTTACATTATGTCTTTCAAATGTTTTCAAAGCTAGACTCAAATGACATGGTCACTGTGTTGATTGATGATCTGATCTGGCCATGAAATTTGAGTCACATATGTCTATCTAGCATATGAGGAGAGTCACTCGGGAAGCAAGTTAACCTCGCTGCATTCGGGGGGGCGGCGGTGCCGCTCGATGATTTTCGAGCGAAAATCAGCCAGATAAAATCGGTTTTGGGGCCTATTTCCTCGGGCCCACGGCATCTTTTTCTCTCCTCTCTCATTCATTCTTTCCACCGGCCCATCTTTCTCTCTTCGTGGGCGACGGAACGGCGACGCCGCCGCCACCTCTCACCACGCCGCCGTCCGGCACCGCCGCTCCACCGGTGCCGCTTCGCGACACCTGCTACGCCGGTTCTTCCTCCTCGACGCCGGGTGCCACCGCCTGCAAGGGCCGCCTCTCTCTTCTTCCCTCTCAATCCTCGGTGAGAAACCCTAACCGCCCCGATCTATGCCTAGGGATAAAATTTGTTATGGATTTTTGCAATTAGTGGTAGAGTGAAGGTTCTAGATAGTGGGAAAATTATTGGATTGATTTAGTTTGAAAGTTTGAGATGAACTCCACCCATGACATGCATGGGATGCCTAGCGGCACCGCTTGCCGGCTATGGCAAGAGCAAAGTGTTTTGCTACTCATCTTCAATCACATTTCGAACAAATCAATAGTCCAAATCAGGTTGATTCCCATTGTCAAAGAAAAATTCATTCTAAATCCAAATCCATGGCAACTTTTATCACTATTTTCATTTTAGTCAAGTTTACGAGATTACATTTGGAATGGTAGATAGATATACATGTATTTTAACTATTGCACAAGACGGTTAGCGAAAACAGTAGGTTTGGGTAACCTGAAAGGCGGTGCCGCTTCGGTCGCTGATTCAAAAAACGGCCAGCCCACCAATTGTTTCAACCACCTATCTTTTGCAATATTTAACACACATTTATATCCATCTCTCACACCAAAGACTTCAAAGGATCGGCTGATTTGGACTCTTTAGATGAATAGATGGAGCAAGGTCAAGGCGGTGGGGTCAAGAGGAAGGCTGTGGCAAAGCGTTGTCCCAAGAGGGGCAGAGGCGAATGTTCTCGCTCCTTCCGAGAGACCTATAGGCGAAAGCAAAGCAAAAGAAGAGAGAGAGAGGCAAGACATGAGCTTAGGCATGGCGTAAAAGATTCCGGAGATTGGATGTCCAGCACTCCGGTTAATATCCGGACTTATGATGACTCCTACATGATGGACTATGAGGAACAGATTGAGATTAGAAGACCTCCGGATGACAGGTGTGGGTCGCGGGAGAATTGACTACTCCATAGGGAGTAAGTTGAGCACCGAGGCTAGGAGGGTGAACCCATACACCACTCCTAAGGACCTAGGAGTTGACTACGTGGTTCTCGGAATGTTTTCCACTCAGATTTCTATGCCTCATCTGTCCTCAAGAAGAGGAAGCCCAGCATTAGAGAGATGCACTACATAGATTGGGCCCTTCAAGGCTAAGAGAGAGCCGAGAGATCAACAGGGGCCATCGGGGCTTGTGAGAAGCATGAGCCGAGGAACTTGATGGAGTTCCAAAGATGACCGAATGCTTGAGATTCTTGGACAGTTCCATGCTACCTACTTTTTGGAGAATGAGGACACTATGCATTGGATGACCGAGGGTGTTCACTACTCGGTTGACTTTGTCACCTTCTCCAGGATTCTTGGTTTTGGCAAAGGAGCATAGGAAGTACACTCCTATTCATGCTTTGAGAAGAAGCTTGAGGCCACTTCCGGGCCGCTTACATGTGGAGGAATCGAAAAAGAAGGCGGATGGGTTGGTGAGAGGGTTGAACAGCTTCTACTACATCCTCAACAACCTTCTCGGGAACACCATTGATCCCAAGGATGGTGCGGCCTCAAACTTGCATGGTTGGGTGAAGAATCGCTAGCAAGACTTGCTCACGGAGGTGAGAACTTCAATGTGCTGCATATCTGTGGATGGAGTTAGGCGATGCTATGGATGATGGTAGGAAGAGCTTGCCCTATGCTCCCTACATCATGTTTGTGATTGAGAGAGTGTCCGGCTTGAGGTTTAACAAGGCAGATGAGCATAAGGCCTACAACCTCGAGGCGGATCATGCCGGCGGCGGCTCTAGAAGTACCAGCTAGAGAGGACACTCCACCCTCTCCCATAGAGGTTCGAGAGAGTTCTCATGCTAGAGCTAGGAGGGGCAAGAGTAGCTTCAAGAAGAAGATGACCACATGGATGAAGGCTATGTTTGAGACTTGCACCTACTCAGCAGCGTCCGCTCACGGGGTTGGCGTAGGCGGAGGGAGGGACGAGAGAGCGTGCAGGGGAGTCACACCACTTTCACCGTCCCTTCTCCACCCGGCTTTGTGCTTCCCAACTTCTCGTGAGTCCGGAGACTCGGGGGACACCACTTCGGCGGGGAGCTTGACCGGGATGAGGCGCTTGGTGACTTTGTGCGGAGGCAGCATCAGCAGCCACAGTCCTGAGGATCCACCACCTCGACGCTCGACACGCTTCACCTCTACTACTCACACGGCCGGCAGGGCTGTCATTTCTTCCACTTCAGAGGAGGAGGAGCAGGGTGACGACGAGGAGGACGAGGACGAGGACGAGGAGGAGGACAGTGCTTCAGAGTGACTTGATCTCTCTTTTCTTTTCTCCTTTTTGGTGCTTTGTGCCAAAGGGGGAGAAAATTAGAGGGGTCAAACCTTTTCGCGCCTTTCGACCGTTGTTTACCTTCGCTTAGCATGTCCTAGAGAGTTTAGAGTTTGAGAGTAGGCTTCAAAACTATTTGTGAACTTGTAATAATGCGACTTATTTGACTCTCTTCGTATGGTTTATGGACATGTGTTGGTTCTGAGTGATTTAGCTTGTCATATTCATGCTGTATTCTTAGTTTTATATATGTTTCGTGCTGTGAAAATCATGTTGGCAGCAGCTCTGTTTTGACAGGAGCGGCGGTGCCGCTCAGGTCAAAACAGGCCTGATGCTCTGGGTGCTTAAACTGTCATGTTGCATCACGTATATTCTTATGACACATCTGTTAGCACTTGACACCCCACAGCAGGCATGGATGTAGGGGAAGGCCCTTACATCACCTAAATGTATGAAATTTGACCTCTTATGTCAAAATTGAGAATTCAAATCTCACTCACACATTTAGGGGGAGGTCTCACTGCCTAAATATGTGACTCTTGACAAAGAGATATCATTTTGAGCATTCAAGGCTCACTCACATATTTAGGGGGAGGTACCTACATCCATGGCTCGAAAAATCTCTATTATTTATCTATCTTTTGTAAGCTCTAATTAGGTTGTCACCAATCACCAAAAAGGGGAGATTGTAAGTGCAATCAACCTCTAATGTGGGTTTTGGCGTTGATGACAATCTAAATAGAGGACTAATGAGATTTATCGAGTTGACAAGCGAGCAATAAGCAAAGAGGACATTGCAAACCTTAAGGAGGAGTACCCGATTCGATTTCTTTGTTGGTACTTCAAGAAAGGAGGTTTATATTCATTTTACATTTTGAATTTGAGTATAGGACACGCCGTACTATTAAGAGGATTAGAATCACTGTGCCGGCGTGCAACCAAGTGCTCATTTTCACACCACATAACCTCCGGCTCAAACTTAGTCAACCATTCAAATTCTTTCTACACCTCGGTTGACTAAGTCGAGCGGGTCGGTCAGCTCGGGGTGGCGGCGATG
Organism: Hyparrhenia diplandra; assembly: GCA_015847255.1. Classification (NCBI taxonomy): domain Eukaryota; kingdom Viridiplantae; phylum Streptophyta; class Magnoliopsida; order Poales; family Poaceae; genus Hyparrhenia; species Hyparrhenia diplandra. Next base: position 54,441 of record JADLZK010008101.1, on the reverse strand, counting down.
CCGCTCAAGCATGAGCAGCGGTGCCGCTCGTGTTCGACCGTTGGAAGGGGAGGTATTTATACTTTCCTTTTCTACCCCCAATGGTAACCTTTCTCCTCTCTCGCTCATTCTCGACGGAAAGGTCCCAAGTGCTCAGCTCTCTCTCCTCCATTGAAGCTCCTCACTCCCTCAAGCAAATCCATCGATTCCACCATCGATTCTTGAGTGTGAGGGCTGCAAACTTCGATTGGAAGGGAGCTCCACTGATCTTCATCGTTCTAGAGGCACTTGGTTCGCACTTTGGCCGGTGGTTTTGGTTCTTTACTCTTGGAGCTTGCTCCTAGCCGGCTAGTGCGTCGCCCTTGAGCTTGCCAACTTGTGTGGCAGCCTAGGGAGGTTTGTAACACCCTCTTGCATCTAATACATTACCCCACATCTCTAGGATTCGGTTCCTAGACTTGTGAACGAGGCAAAGAGGCAAACCTTTGTGGTGAGCTCATTCCTTTGTGGAACCTCAACAACGTGGACTTAGGCAAGCCTTGGTGGCGAAGCTGAACCACGGGGATAAATCCCCGTGTCACCGTGTGCTTGTTTTACTTTACATTGCAATCATATTGTTGTTGTTGAGAGGATTTAGGGTTTGAGACCGATCTATCTCTATACCCTTGATCTGCTTGTTCCGTGTGTCGTCTGCCGGTCTTTACGTCCCAGAACCAAGGAAAATTACTCGATCTATTTTTCATTGGGCGATTTTGAACCGTGACCTAACCTTGTCTGCGGGAGCGGCGGTGCCGCTTAGTGGAGCGGTGGTGCCGCTTCGGAGGCGGCGGTGCCGCTAGGTTCAACGGCGGTGCCGCTCGGTGATCCCGACCGTTTTGAGTTGATTTTTGAAACAGGCCTATTCACCCCCCCTCTAGGCGTCCGGCGATCCTACGAGAGGCGAGTCGCATCGTCGCGTCCGGGGCATGCGGGGAGCCCGCGCCCGCGCCTAGATGCGGCCACACCGCTGCGCTCGCACCCATGGAGCGGCAGCGTGGCGGCGGCGCGTCGAGGCCCAGCGGCGCGCCTGCGCGCCATGCCCACGGCGCGGCGGCGGCGGCGACGCGCCCGCCATGCCCACGGCGGGCAAAGCGGCGGCGGCATAGGAGGGGGGGAAGGGAGGAAGGGGCAGACACGCCGGGAAGGGGGCGCCGGTGGCCCGGCCGGCCATGGAAGGTGGTGGCGGCCGGATCAGGGAAACGCAGAGAGAGAGGGGAAATCAACCTAGCTGATACCATGTAGAAATTAGGATTCCTCAATTAGGGCTAACCCTAGAAGGGTAGCAATATAGTGCATACATGGATCTCTTGGGCCTAGCCTCATGGGCCAACACTACTCATACTCTAACACTTACGTCTTCCTTCTTCCTATGATACAGGTGGTATATTCATCAGTTTACAATTAGCTACTCTTAGCACCACAGTAACTAGACTAAAGAAGAACAAACAAGAGAGTAAGGGGAATCCATTTGCATATGTACTCCAGCTAACTCTTCATAGCAAAAGAACACAGCAAAATAAGTGCTATATGGCATGCCACAGATGAACTGCTCCAAACAATAGTACGTGATTTGGTTTCCTTCGACACTCCAAATTCTTCCATATCATAAAGCTATGTGATAAATCATCCATGAAACACTTCATTGCAAAATCATCAATTAGCATTATTAAAGAGAAAACATATATAGTTGAAAAAAGAAATGCTTTGTGCATCTCAGACACATGCATCGTGACAAACAGGTTCATCCTGTGATACAGTGGGCAACTCATCTATCGCCCCTGCTGCAATTCCACCAGCACCTGCAGCCTATATGCAATTCTGTAACACATCAAACTCAGATAGATAGTAGAATTGCATTTTGGTTTCATAAGCCACAATTTTTAAAAAAAAAACAGCCATTGAAGTAAATCCAAATTAATAAAAATGCTTAAACCACCATGTAGATATACCCTATCTAATCCTAAAAATCAAAAACAACTTTTAGGCAGTATGGTGATACACTAACTCTGGGATTTCAAAAGGAGCCCTTAAATTTCGAGTTTCATGTATTGGCCCCAACACATAGGGTGTCAATGTCGGCATCTGGGCCATGTGTACCTGTACAAATTTAGAGCAATTCCTTCAAGCCATTGTGATAAACAGCATGATAGAAGTAATGATCAAATATATATACCTAAATGGAAACTTTAAGATCGTACATGAGGAAAATGAAACAAAAAATCCACACACAAATACACAATGCTTAACACACTTGCCTCTTCTCGTGGAGACTCTCTCCTATCAGTGGCGTGGTCCAATTGCTCCCCACGAGCGTCCTACTCCTAATTCCCACACGCGTTGTGACTCTCTCGTATCAGTGGCGTGGACTCACCAGTGATGTATGAAGATGACAGCGTAGCTGGCCATGAGAAAAGACCTCCTTTGAGCCAAAAGATGAACAGGCCAACACCATAACATGAGCAAGCACTACAGAACTAGTTCTAGTTCTAGAATACTGAGGAGAGGTGAAACGGTAAGTTGTACGGAGAGCCCCTCACGGGCGACCAGCTTGGCGATCCGTCGCCGCCGCGGCGGCCGGCCGCTCCGGCCAGCCTTTCTGGCCACCTTCCCCACCCTCGCAGCCCTCCCGTCGCCTACCCCCCGTGGTAGATCTACTCCTCCTCCCCTCCCCGCACCACCTCTCTCTACCCTATCCCCCTCTTTTCCCCCATTCTCTCTCCCCCCACAAGCATCTGGATCTGAGCTCCATGGATCCCGGTCGCTCGCCCTCCCGCCGCCGTTCTTGGGCGGAGCAGTCGAGGAGGAAGAGCGGCTCGCCTGCTCTTTGGGCGGGGCGGCAGATGCGGCAGTGGGCAGCGGTGGTGGAATCTGCCTTCCGGCTCGTCGGCCACGACGCGCCTCCGATCGTAGTCAGTTGGTGACCTCGGCCGTGGTCCCGAGGGCGGTGGCCCTCGGTGACTCGGAGGCCTACTCGGACTCGATGAGGAGGGTGAGCTCCCTCCCTCCCGCCCCCCCGTGGGGAAGAGGAAGGCGTGGTGGCTACGGCCCCAGCGGGCGGGCGTCACCGCCGTCGCGGCACGCGGGGTGGCCGCGGTGGCGCGGGCTTCTTGCGGATGCCCGGCGTGCGGGTGGCCAGGTTAGGCGCGGTGGAGGCCGGGGTGCTCCATGCTCTCGCCGCCGCGCCCGGCTCGCCGTCGCGGGCGCGTCTCGCGCTCGCCGCCCGGCGCACCTGCCCGGGGCTCGTGGTGCCCTCGGCGGGGATGGCTTCTTCCCGGTCTTCGATCGTCGTTTCGACCGCACACCCTCACCACCGCTCACCGGGGACTGTCCCACGGAGCTCAACGGGCTGTGTTTCAACTGCCTTGAGATGGCCATGTCAAGGCGGCTTGCCGTTATCCGGCCTTATTTGCTACAAGTGTTTCGAGGAGGGACACCGTGCTACGCCCTATCGCCGCCCCGCCGGGCGGTGTGGGCACTACGTAGTTTCCGATCAATTGCAACCAGACACTTAGGCAACACCACTCATTTGGGTGCAATAGGGGTACTATGGCACCCAACCCGTGAACCGGGTAGTAATATGTGTCCATATTGCCACACAAAAATTGTGTTGCGATATATATATTTTTTTTTTGGTTGCAAAATGATGGCGTTGTTGCACCCATTTTAAGGATTTCGTGGCAATTGGTGGAAAGTATTGCAACAACAATTTTATGTTGCATTAGCATGTCGTGTGTTGCGATAAAAATGAACTATGGCATCCATATTAGTGTTGGTTGCTTATGAACGGCAAGATCACAATCACTTATTTGGGTTGCAATATTTTTTTGTACCTTGTGGCAATAGATAAGTGGCTATTGCATCCTTTGTTGCCACAAGACGCAATAACATGTATGTTTTACCACATTTTTATGTGGTTGTAATCTTGTCCACCCGGTGTTGCAAAACTGTAACACACCTATTGCAACGAATTTTACTTGGTTTGCACTTAAGTTTGTCTATCACCACGCTTTTTAGGAGCTGGTCAGCTTTGGCCCAATTAACGAAAAGAGCCCACTAAATGAGTAGTTGCCGCTCTTGATCAGGGGACTCTAAGTTCACACGGGCCACCGCTCAATCGCCCATTTTTAGCCCAATTTTAGCTATTTTCGTTGCCCATTTATAGCCATTTTCACAGCCCATTTTCAGCCATGTGTTTGATTTGGTTTTGACGAGGTTATGCATGTGTTTGATTTGGTTTTGACGAGGTTATGCTTTGGCCAGTGGCTAACAGCAACCGACAGCCTAGTGGTTGTGTTTCGACGATGGCAGGAAATAGCCTGACGACACTGTATTTGGAAGCATGAACGCTGGCGTTGGCCGTGTATTTATAAGCCAAGAGCAGGGCAATTCTTGGGTGATTTGGCACTTCCATTCAGCATAAACATGCATTCTATCTGAGGATGATAATATTATGTAATTAGGGACAAAGTGTAACTACATAGTGCAGAGTACCCAAAATTCTATTCACATGGTAGGATTAGCCTGGCTTGCCTGATGAATCTAAAAGCATACAGGACCAAACTTACATACAGATGGTCTAATGGACCCATTCCTGTTGTTGACGAATGTTTACAAACCTTGATCCCTGAATCCTGCGCTTGCAGTTTCAAAATTCTATATGGCTCACTTAACAATTCTCAGACCTAACTGGACTTCAATTTAACCTTACCACACATTATGTCACGTTAGGACTTTTTTAATTACGGATGCAATGCCAAATCAGTATACACACAGGCACCATAAAACGCCCATAACAATTTTATAACTTGGTTGGGCCCTGTTTGCTACATGAATCCGATGATACACTTTCTACAGGGAAATGTAAATTGAGCACTTGTATTGTAGACCATGTCCCCTTAAACATGACAAAAGTTGATAATTACCTTGACTTTGCATCCTTCCCGTCATCTGCATCAGGTTTCATTTTAATTTCACTCTGTACAGATGCATCAGGTTTCTTTTTAATTTCACTCTGTACAGATGTGTATGCTCCAAATCACCCCTATGAAATTAATTTTCCTAAGTTTTGACTGGAAATCATTTCTCTTACTGTACTGAGAGCACACAGGAGCAAACAAAATGACCTGACACTATTGCAGCTTCATCATAGTGCACTCTGTACAATTGGGAATCATTTCTTTACTTAGTGCATAGGGAGCACACATTGCATCATCCAAAATGATCAGACACTGTTGTAGCATGATTAAATGGATACACACCTACTAATCCAAAATACAGGGAATGCAGGCAAACAAAAAGTATTATCATGGCACTATCCTACTAACTCAACAGATGGCCTAATCAGGTTTTTCAAGTAGCAAAAAAATCATGATAAACTATAAATTTTGATGAAGGACCATGGATATAAGACAATTTAAGGATAAACTGTGAGACATTTTCATAGTCCACGCCTTGTCCAAGAACCTGCCAAAGTTTTGCATCATAAGTTTGATCTTTCAAGAATATAATAAAGTAAGAAAAGAAAGGCATGGGTTCATCAGAAATATGTGTCACGTAAACTGCACGCCAAGCTATACTAACCTGCTCCTGGTTGCCCTTCGGCCAGCACTGAACCGGCTGGTGAAGACCGGCTGCCGCTCATCTTGTCAGGTGAATAACAGAGTAAAACATTAAATGCTTCACCTCCCTTGTAGATGTTCATCAGGAAGAATATATTTAAACATATATTTTTAAATACAACCCAGCAACTCCTGGGAGATGACCACCTCAGCAAAGGCAATAGAAGTAACGAACACATAACAGAACTGAAATAGCCAGACAAGTTTGAGTCAAATACCTTTGCGAGGCCATTGTGGAACAACTTCCCTGTTGACTTGAGGTGCCATGGAAGCATTCCACCAGTGCCAATGCACGGCTGCTTATTAGTTGTATCTATCCAAAACCTTTACAGCACCAACAATGACCAATTACAAGCAACAATGGTCCTGTCTTGAACTTTCAACCAATCCATCCTTCACGAAGCCATCAACACCAATGACAGTGATAGATGAGTTCTCCTCATTGGCAATAAACACAACAATGACAGAATGCTTCAAGGGTAGATTAACACTCTACAAAAGGTTACAAATCGCGGTGTTAAAAAACTAGCAGTAAGAATATATGCCCAAACCAGTAAGAAAATGGCAGTGATGAATATTTATGGCAGGAACCCGCCAAGAGCTGCGCTGGTTAGCAAGATGTGGCAGACATCAGCTTACTCATAAAAAAAGATAAATATACTTGAATAGATCTGAAATACAACATGGGGTTGTTCGAAACTTAAAATGCTTTAATCGTTGCTCCTGCTTAGCTAATTGAAGGCACTGTGGGATAAAAGGAGACACACAACACATTCTGTCCAGTAGCTCTTTTCTTATAATAAAAGCGCGTTTTTTTATAAAATACTGGTTAATCCATGTGTTTATGCTTCAGGTGACTTGTTCCAGCCCTATTACCAGCTACAAAGGCCCTCTTACACTGTAATCCTGAGACTTGTTTTCAGAAAACTCACTGATGCCTCTGTCAACTGTAGTTTTCTGAAAACCTGGAGAAAGACAAAGGTGTTGTTTTTTACAATTGCATATGGCCATACAAGATCCTTGCCAGCAAGTGGGTCAAAAACGTAGGTGGGGATCTCGTCCAAAGCGATCTATTGCTCGTCTTTGCCTAAAATACAAGCACAGGACACACATAGGTATATTCTCAAACAGGAGGTGAGCAAGCAAGTTACCTGAACAGGTGATAGATCTCGATTGCTACTGCAGGGAAGATGGTGGTGCTGTTGTTCAGCAGGGATTCAAGATTGGTAGAGAGTCATCATGTCTTGCAGGCAATCCTTTTATTTTGCATACCCAAATAAATTTACCCTGCATAGATTGATAGATAGTTATCATTTACTTAAAGTCTAGTTCATCAAGCACTGCAATTAACCATTTCAAAAAAAACTAAGTCTGTTAAGTCAACCGACTGACAAACAAAGCTAGTAGTAGAACTAAAAAGACAAACATTTTACTCAACCTATGCAGACTACACTAGTACACTTTGATATGATGGTTTAAATACCAGTGCTCACAGATCTATCAGTGTGGAGGTACTACACAACTAATATATCAATTTATTCAGAAACTAACCATCTGATCAGCTAGCAGACTAACTGATATGTTAAAGCTAAAATTTAAAATATAACCTAAAGTTTCCCCTTTTTTTTTTTTTTTTTTTTGCTTCAGCCAATCCATAATGCATGTCATATAGACAGGGAAAAAGAAAAATTTAAAATTCTCATATCATTGACTACTGGAATTCAACTTTCTGCAAGTGCTTTTTTGAGTTTTTCATATGCATGGACAACCAAGAAAAGTTGACTGGTGCAGCCACGCTTACCAAATAAAATCTTGTGAAAAAAAAAATCCAATCTCAGAAAAATGGCATAGATAAGGTGAATATCATCTTGTATTCAGTTGGAAACAAGTTCTAATATGAGACATGAACTGAATGTACTGACCATGTGCAGCCATCTGAAGTTGGAATTTCACACCGTGTTATCCCCCTATGTGCTCATCACCTATACTTTGTTAAGATAATTAGATTCAGCAAGCTAGTACTACAACATCATCTTCAACCTCCCACTGAAACTGTCATTGAACTGCGAAACAAAAGAATCATGGGTAATTTTCAATCTGTAACAGAGATCACACTTCTCTGTCATAGGAAATCAAATGATTACTCAAAATCAATGAGTCGAGACTGCATAGATACAACCATACAGGTTCAAGACAAAGTGACAAGATAACAGGCCAATCAAGAAATAGTTGTCTCCGTTGTCCAACAATTTAACGACCAAAGCACACTATCAAGAAAATATAAATTCAAAACACTGGGGATATTTTTTTATGTTGAATCTCGAATGCCACAAAATTAAATTAAAATCCATTAAAACAGATCAAATGTGTATCCGACGCAAAACAATTAAATTGTAGCTCCACATCTTAGTGTTTAATCATAATCTCAGTGGAGGAGACACAAATCAAACTATATACAGAATCTTCTTCTTGTTTCCTTTTCTCCTAATATATATACAGTCCTCTACCCCTCTTATTCAGCAAAATTGAAACAGCCTAACTAGTAGAATAATATACCATCAAAACACGATGCTCAAGAAAAGGATTAAGGATAGTACAAGACATAGTATATATATGCAGTTCAGACAGGCGTACTAGTAAGATCTCCCAACTTTCCACTAAAATGTGCGCAGGATAAAAATAAAGATGCAAAGATGTGCGCAGGAGGTACATGCCATTCATTTGGATCAGAGTCGATGTCATCCTTCTGGACTGGTTGGGAAGATGACGCAGCGGCGCCACCACTGCAGCTAGCCGCAGGCCACCAAGGCCTAGCTTACTGGGGCACCGGCGGCCCGCACCACCAAGGGACGGGAGCTGCAGATCCCATCGTGGTGTTCATGGAAGCTGGTGGCGCAAGGAAACACCAAGGCGTGGAGGATCCTGGTGGTGTCGGGAGCAGCATCTGGGCGGACGGAGAAGAATTTGCAAAGGCCTGAAGCGGCGGCGCCGGGGCCATCTTTCTTTTGACCGGCTATACGTCAGATTTGTTCTGGGTAGGGTTCTTAGTTCTTACGGATGGAAAGTTGGGACCGACAGCAGGGGGAGAGCTTAAATCATCATCGAAAGAAGACGATTCAGCTTCAGGGGTATAGGATTTGGCGCGTGAAATCACTGATTTGGCGCCAGGCGGAGAGCAATTGGCGCGCTCTAGCGTGGGAAAAATTTCGGTGGGAGGGTGGAAGGAGGCTGCGCACCGGAACGGAGGATGAGGGCCCCACAAACAGTGTTTTTTTTTTTTTTTTTTTTTGAAACTGTGTTGTTTGTTTTTGGAATGCACAAGTCTGGGCATTTGAGCGCGCTGGATACGAAAAGAGAATTGAAAAGGAGAATTGGTGAACAAAACGCGGGAGCAATTGGCACGTAATTTGTCTTCCTATTTTTAAAAATAAAGAATAGAAACACTTGGCTGACTAAAAGAATTATATTTAATAGTTCTTTATTAAATTTAATAATACTTAAATTTTAAAAAAATATAAATTTCGTTGGGATGAAAATACATCTTATAGTATGCTCAAAAATTTATTTACCAATCAAATCAATATCACTAAATTTATTAAATTAATAAATAATTATAGTAATAGGTAAACTACGCCCGAAAAAATTGCAAAAATCCACACAACATCATAGTGTGGCTCCATAATCATCCCTTAAATTTTTCAATGATTTGAAGAAAGTAGTATTATACATCTCACACGAGATCTCTCATTAAGTGACAATAACATGTAGGGGAGATTCATGCTTATGTAGGGATGTACATCACCACTTCCTCAAAATCAATTGAAACTTTTATGTCAACATTATACACCAAAATGAGGTGTTTATGCAAGTTTTTAGATTTTTTAGCTAGATTAGAGTATTTTTACATTTATTATTTATTAAATCAAAAAATAATTACGAAAATAGGAAATTTTGTTCTCGAAAATTGCAAAAATGCACACAACATCATAGTGTGGCTCCATAAGCATTTCATTAAATTTTGAAACGATTTAGATAAGGTGGTACTATACATTTCACACAAGCTTGAACATCTCTCACTAAGTGATAAGAACATGTGCGAGACACTCATGCTTTTGTGGGGATGTGCATCACCACTTCCTCGAAATCAATTGAAACTTTTTTTGTCAACATTATACACCAAAAAGAAGGTGTCCATGCGATTTTTTTTAGATTTTTTTTTAGCTAGATTAGAGTATTTTTACATTTATTCTTTATTAAATAAAAAATAATTACAAGAATATGAAAATATGATCTAAAAATTACAAAAATGCACACAACATCATAATTTGGATCCATAAGCATCTCATTAAATTTTGAAGTGATTTAGAGAAAGTGTTAGTAAACAATACACACAAAACCAAGGTTCTCGCAGAGAGTCTCTGGAACTTTATGAGAGAGTTGTCCATTTTGAACTACACTTTTCGAACGCTTCCTCAAACATAAAAATGACCTGAATAACAAATGTAGATCTCGATGAGTTATGAACTTTTGGTATTCGTGACTTTTCGAGCAGAGACCGCCTAGGGCTTCAAAACCCATTCCGAGCCGAAAAAGTTTTAAAATTCAAATTTTGAGGCGTCAAAAGTTTAAAAATAAATGGCAAAATATATAGCAAAAAAAAAAACACAAGGGGCTTGACCACAAGACCTCTAGCATAGAGAGTTGATGCTTTAACCACTACAGCAAGCATCCGTTTGTGCTATAATTTGGTGCTCTATCTTTTTTTATATATATAATTTAAAAGTAATAAATTTTGTACAATACTAGTGAAAAAATATGTTGCACACGAGGATTGAACCTAGACCTCTCGGTCCAAAGTGTGGAGTCCTACCACTAGACCATTCACGTAGTTTTTGCTTATTCGGCCCTATTTAAGGTGTATGGCTCATTTTATGAGGAGAAAGAAAGAGTAAAATACAAATTCGGTCCTTAAACTTTTCATGGTGTGTCACCCCGGTCCATAAACTTTTAAAGTATGTCATCATGGTGCCTAAACTTGATTTGTGTCTCTAATCAGCCCGTTAAGAACCCATGACACACGCCGGTGACGTCATTAGCGACCAATTAATACGCCCTTCTCACGCGGGCGATTAATTTTCCTCGCGGTGTCGATTCAGTTTCCCCGCGACACTTCTCGCGGCACTTGGTTAATCGACATTCATTTCTATAAAATATTGTTGTGATATGCACTTGGTTAAGGTTGTTCGGCTGTTGGTTTGCTGTTCATCTTTTCCATATTGTTGTGATACTGCTGTTCGGATTTTTTTTTTTAGCATGCATCGGTTTGGCGGTTAGTCCGCTTTTAGCATGCATCGCTTGGGCCTTTTTAGCATGCATTAGTTCGGCTTTTTTTAGCTGATGAATCCTCTAACCGAGTGATCGAGGAGCTCGGTTTATTAGCATGCATCGGTCGGGCTGAGGAGCTTGGTTTTTAATGCAAAACTCTGTTTTTTAATGCAACAGATCCCGTTGTTGGTACATTTTATTTTTAATCGCACTCCCGTTATGCGGTTGATTAGAGACCCAAATCAAGTTTAGGCACCATGATGACATACTTTAAAAGTTTATGGACCGGGGTGACACACCATAAAAAGTTTAAGGACCGGATTTGTATTTTACTCGAGAAAGAAAATAGCAAAAAAAATTGGCACATGCAAGAATTGAACTTCGAGACCTCCAAGTCTAAGAAGTTAGGTTCTACCACCAGGCCATTCCTCCTTATGTGATTGAAGTGATTATCTTTTCCATTTTTAAGGTTATTCACGTACATGTTTCAAGTATGAAATCCCGAATTGAGCATACATAGAAAATCAAGAACATGAATACAATGTTTTTTTGTTCTTTTTAATCTATAGCTAAAACTTGTAACTAGTCTTTCTCCCACATTCCAACCCCAAATTTGGTGATTTTTTCCTAAATTTTTCTAAAGTCATGTTCTATCAAATAATTGTGTTCACTTCTCAGAATCCCATAAAGAGTTTATGAAACTCAAAGAGAGTTGTCCATTTTAAACTACACTTTTCAAACGCTTTCTCAAACGCAAAAAATGACCTGAATAACAAATCTAGATCTTGATGAGTTATGAACTTTTTGATACTAAAGTGACTTTTCAAGGAGAGACCGTCTAGGGCTTCAAAACCCGCTCCGAAAAAAAAATTTCAAATTCAAATTTCGAGACATCAAAAGCTCGAAAAATGAAAAGTTGACTCTAATACCAAATGTAGATCTTGAGGAGCTCTACAAAACTCGTATTCATGACTTTTCGATTTGAAACCAGCTAGGGTCTCAAAAACTCCGACTCGGAGGTGCCATTTTCAAAATGACTAAAGTTTGACTTGGTCAAACGGACCACTAAATAACCTCTCTAAAAAAAAACTTTGAATATAAGGGTGTTAGAACTCATCAAGATCTACACTTTTTATATGGGTCATTTTTCCGTTTGAGAAAGTGTTAGTAACACTACTCACAAAACCATGGTTCTCACAAAGAGTTTATTAAACTCGTGGTGAGTTGTCCATTTTGAGCTACACTTTTCGAACGCTTTCTCAAACGCAAAAATGACCTGAATAAAAAATATAGATCTTGATGAGTTATGAACTTTTGGTATTCGTGACTTTTCAAGCGAGGCCGCCTAGGGCTTCAAAAACACGTTCCGAAATTTTGTAAAAATTTCAAAATTTAAACTTTAGGGCGTCAAAAGTTTGAAAAATAAAAAGTTGACTCTAATACCAAATGTAGATCTTGAAGAGCTCTACAAAACTCGTATTCATGACTTTTCGATTTTAGACCATCTAGGGCTTCAAAAACTGGCTCGAAGGTGCCATTTTTAAAAAGGACCAAAGTTTGACTTGGTCAAACCCCCGGTCAAATGGAGCACTAAACGACGTCCGCTGAAAAACTTTTGAACATAAGTTTGTTATAACTCATCAAGATCTACACTTTTTATATGGGTCATTTTTCCGTTTGAGAAAGTGTTAGTAAACACTGGTTGCAAAACCACGTATCTCACAAAAAAGTTTATGAAACTCTACATGAGGGAGTTAATACATTTTTGAACTACACTTTCCAAACACTTTCTCAAATGCAAAAATTACTAGAATAACAAATGTAGATCTCGATGAGTTATAAACTTTTTGGTGTTCGTGACTTTTCAAGTAGAGACCGTTTAGGGCTTCGAAAAATCATTCCGAGCCGTAAAAATTTCAAAATTTAAATTTTGAGGCGTCAAAAGTTTGAAAAATGAAAAGTTAACTCTAATAGCAAATGTCAATATTGAAGAGCTCCACAAAACTCGTATTCATGACTTTTCGATTTGAAACCAGCTAGGGCTTCAAAACTCGTCCCGAGGTGTAAAAATTTAAAATTCAAATTTTGAGACGTCAAAACATCGAAAAATAAAAAGTTGACTCTAATACCAAATTTAGATCTTGAAGAGCTTAACAATATTTATATTCATGACTTTTCAATTCGAAGCCTATTAGGGTCTCGAAAACTGACTCGAAGGTGCCATTTTTAAAATAATCAAAGTTTGACTTAATGAAACCCTGGTTAAGCGGGCACTAAATGACCTTGGTTGAAAAACTTTTGAATCAAAGATGTTAGAACTCAATAAGTTGTATAATTTTGTTGTTTCTCACTTTTTAATTTGAAATAATTTGCTGCTAAAAATACCTAATCAATAAAAAATATAAATAATAGTGCCCCACTCATCCTTTTCTCGAAGTGTGCCCGCAAAAATCAAAACCGAAGAGCGCCAGAATGTATGTTAGGCGCGGGAGTTCAAAATTTCGGGACCTTTTCCCCACCTACCCTCTCCCCCGTCCCCAGATCTCGGCAGAAAGCGCTACCACAGGTCCACAACCTTCTCACCACCCGAGCCCACTCCCTCCACCTCCGCCGGGGTCCCCACCGCTCCCATCCTCGACTTCGACCCAGCCTCGCTCGCCCCGGACGACGCCATCGTGCTGCTCCGTCCATCACGGACGCCGAGGGCTCCGCGGCGGCGCTGGCGCTCTTCCGCCACGTATCCGCCCACCCGGACCTCAGCCGAGTGCGCGCGCGCGATGGTGCGTTCGCGGAGCGCGGGCGGCTTCGGGAGGCCACGGACATCCTGCTGGAGCTGCGTAGCCACGGGCTCCCGCTCGTCGTCGAGACCGCCAACTGGGTGCACCGCGTCAGGGCTGCGCCGCCACCACCACCACCACCCGGGCAGCGGCTCATGTTTCGCCCACGCGCGCCAGGCGTTCGACGGAATGACCCGCACTGGCGGCGGTGTGTGAACCGATGCCGCAGCGTCTGGGCGTTCGTCCTCAGGTGCTGCCAGGAAGGGCGGTTCGAGGAGGTTGATGCCCTGCTGGCGTAGATCTGGCGACGACCAAGTGAAGTGACCGACACCCATCTCTCGCAGAGGAGTCGCGGGCTGCTGGGCAGGCCCGATCCGGTTCCGGCCATGCCGAAGCCGCCACCGCGTCCGCGGTACCACTCGCCGGCGTGGCACGGACGGCTGCAGCCGGCGCTGTGGGCGGCGCTGGTGCTTGCGGCCGCTGCGCACTCCCCGTTCTACCACCACTGGTCCGCGGAGCTGCTTGCTGCGCTGCCCTTCCTGGGATCCATCGCCTTCATGCTCGCCGCCTTCCTCTGCGAGGCCATCTCTGTCTGCTTCGTCTCTGCCGTCATGGGGCTGCACTGGCACAGGTACCTCCTCCTCGTGGCTTGAATGGCACTACCCAGACTTGAATCTGCAGGTTTCAACTCTGAATGTTTCTATGTGGTAGGTTTCAACTATGCAGGTTTCAACTCTGAATGTTTCAACTCTGAATGGCACCATTCTTAATGTTTCTATTCAAAGTAAAACTACACAGCACCTGCAGTTTTCTCTGACATGCGTAGTGCAGCTGAATACATTTACAAACTTGGTCCAAAGTATGTGTTCTCTATTTCAGGAAATATGGATGAAATCATTATACATAATTTTCCTCTGTTCCAGATTTCCTGCTTTTTTTTTTTTTTTGCGGGAAAGATTTCCAGCTTTACAAGCAAGCTATACGTGGTTCTTATGTTAATTTACCATGCTTGAATATATAAAATTCTATTAGTTCCATATTGAGGAGCTAACGGTCCCTACCATTTAAACCAAACACAAGTTTCCTCATGACACTGATTGTTCCCTGTCTTGAATAGGCACTAAACCTCCACTGTGCTCTTGCTAGCTGAAAGCACTTCATTTTACTCCAGTGTTAATTACATTAGTGAATGTCCTCTTTAAAAGTGCATATAGTGATTGATGAATAATTTGCTAATACAATCTAGCCATTTGAAGATATGTGCTTGTGAAAGGTGGGGATATGCCGGATTCGTCAGATGCAATTGATGTATTATTTGATGGTATATTTGAACAATTCAATACTACTCTGTCCTGTCAAGTAACTTGTTTCCTAACTACCATTTTAGCATTGAGAGAAACACATTGTAAGTATGCTCCTTGGTTCTGAAGATGAGAACTACACATTGAGAGAAACACATTGTGAAAGTAAGCTACTGTCCTCACGATAAAGTAATGCATATTGTAGGCAGTTAATTACTAACGCCAACATAAATGGTGAGATGAAAAACTTTATTGATGCATCAAGAAGGCTGTAATGGTAGCTAATGATTTGTTAGCTCATGATTAATGAAGTAAACCAAGTTTAAAAAAAAAGAAGTTACATAATGCAATGGTCTTTTCTTGAGAGCTGCAGTCTGTTATTTTGACTGGCTAGAATCCTAAATTAGTTTGTTTGCATCTTGTCATGCCTCAACTAATGCGATCAGTTAAGAGTGAAAAACATCTTTACTGAATTGTAATATTTTCTAAACATGTACAAGTACAATGCCGTTATTTCCAAGCAAATGGAACTTCTTATTAATATGTCACAGTTTGCTTTAACTGAATAAAGTAACATCAGTTTATCTTGATGATTAGATAATCTCCTTTTGGTCTGAACTGTTGGCTGCCATTGAAAACCAACCAAATCTGGATCATATATTATTCTTATATAAAATATAAATAGTTTCACCATGTTTGCGGTAAGATTGTGGCTTAGCCTAGTCTTGGGGTATCTAGCTAATGCTTGCTGTTGTATGCAATAATGCAGGGATGTGCTATTAGGTTTGTTTCAGAGAAGCAATCTCTGTCCGTTCAGAAATTAGATGGCTGCAACAGGCTTTGGTTTGTTTCAACGCTTTGGATGTCAAGTCTTTGCTCTCTTACCAAAGTGGTATGTTAAGATATTCCTGTAAATTATTTGCTGTGAAATTCTCTAATCTGTTATGAGGACCAGATATATTTCGAATCGAGTTATTTATCAATAAAAGTCATGTTCAGTGATGATCCAACAACTATTACACTGTTAGGTGTATAAATTGAAATTCCGATGTATTATACAAAAAAACTTGTTACTGTTGTGCTCTACTTGTGCATCTTTACCTTTTGAGTTAAAACGAGTTCTGAACCGTCAACAGTTCACCTTTCAATCTATTTTTGATTTTTTTACCTGACTTAATAAGTGTGTTGATTGATCTTGACGGCCACATTATTTTGGCCAGCACTACAGATCTTTAACTGTGTGATCAATCTGATGCTTTAACTGTATAAAAGTACTTTTATAAGTATGCTCTATAACTGTGTACATCCAAATCTGGTAACAAAAAATATATATGATGTATACTCTGATCACTGAAGAATTATCCTTTTGAAACCTATAATTAGCTATTTAATATGACTTTTACTTATGCAGAATTATCTCCCTCATGGACCCCGTTAGGAGTTGGTCATCTCGTTGGTTGAGAATTAAAGATTTGCTCACAAGGTAATTTGCTCAACCAATATATCCCATGCTACTACTATGAAGAGCTCGCCCTCAGATCTGAGCGTGTGCAAGCAGGAGGTTTCATCTCGCATGATCCTGGAGGTTTCATCTAAGTTGGTGTGTTTGCATTTGGCGTGGTCATATTGGAGACTTTAGCTGGAAGGCCAAGCTTCGACAACACACTTGATGCTGGATGTGAATGGTAAATTGAATAACTGATTGGCTTAGGATTAATTTTTTACTACTGCATTAAGCTTGTTAGTGCTATTAATTGGTTTACTCTTTACTGTAAATAAATTGGTATTTATCCCATGAAGAAAGTATAGTTTCAGATCTGATCTAGGCTGGTTCATTAAGCGTGCTACTGCTTTTGTTGATAGGATATTAAGTTTATGCTTTACTGTAAATACATTGCCTTAGGATTTCATATACTGCTGCTGCCGTGAATAAATATATGTCATGCAGGGAAGTACATTGACTGAATATTATGATTTGGAAATACTGTGAACTTGCTGGATTTGCTACCCTAGAGTTTAGAATTTTCCTTGGTGTTTATTTTCATTCAGATTGCCTTAGTTAAAAATTATCTTGTGGCATATATGAAACTCTAAAAAAATATAGAGAGTGTGGGAAGCTTGTGCATTTCCTTCACTCTAAAATGCCCCTTTGTCAATTTTTTTATACCTGAGAATGATGGTTGGCATCTGTACACACATTTCCATCCTGTAGCTTATCCATGTTATTCTCTCAGCAAACTGGAAACATGGCGATAACAGTACTTGGCCCCCTAAATATAAACCTGTACATGTTATTTAGCTCTTCATCGAGCCATTGTTGTCATATTATTTACAGAGTGGCGTATTGATGGTCTTTATCATATTTTTTTCAGATATCACTTATGCATCTGAATGTATAAGATAGATCTCATGTTAATTAGGACTAACAAGGGATCAATGACAGTGGATGATCTTGGGATCACTTTTTCATCTTTCGGTAAGTTTAAAAGTTCAGCTTAGTTAAATCAATCTCTGTTTGCCCTGACTGAATGCATCTTTCGGTAATTTCATGTGTAAACAACTTGTCTAAATTTAGTGTGAAACAACTTTGTTGCCCTACCGTTTCCCATACTCATCAAAATATGTCTAACTTAGTGCCTTATGAGTGATGGAAAGGGTCCTAAGGTTCTGTCATTTTGATCCTAATAACTAGAGTTCAGATTTATGTTTTAGTAGTGCATGTTGGTAATGCAGAGACAAATAAATAATATGTTCTGTTAATATATTTCTGTCGGCATCATGCAGACACAATTCCTCTGGAGATGGATATGATTTTGTGGCCAGAGGGTGCAGTCGTATTACTGGACATTGCTGATGTACCGAAGAATATGATGGTGGAAGTCCAAGTTACCTTGTAGATAAACCCTGTCTACAAAATAGAATGATATGAAATATGCCATAGTGTTTGGTTGTGTGTAATGTAGAGGCTCACAGTATAAGAGCTGTCATATGTTGTATTCCCAGTGTCACATATCATTGGAGTGGTTTGTATAACACGTAATGTTATGAATAAAATAATGATTGATACTGATCCACATGTTGCAACTGACTATTTTGGTGGTAAGAGACGTGAAACATTTTCGAAGCAATAGAGGCAATCACATCTAACGACCAACCAAATTGTGTGGCAATAGAGTGCTCTACCTCTAGCCTCCAAAACGTTTTTGGTGGTAATAGAATGTCTCACCTATAACAACCAACCCTATTGGGTGGTAATAAGCTGTCCACCTCTAACACCCAAACAAACTTGGTGGCAATAGAGGACACCACCTATAGCATCGAAACCCACTTCGTGGTAATAGATGGAACCACATATAGCACCCACAGAACTTTGGTGGCAATATTGAACGTCATGTATAGCATCCAACCCCACTTCGTAGTAATAGATGAGATCACATATCACACCCAAAGAATTTTGGTGGCAATATAGGTTGTCAAGTATAGCATCCAAACTCACTTCGTAGTAATAAATGTGATCACATATAGCACCCAAAAAACTTTTGTGGCAATAGAGGACACCTCTTATAGCACCCAAAGAAATTTTGTGGCAATAGATTGTAGCAACCACAACTAGAGCGTAGCAATACAATGCTTTGCAACGCCTCTTTTTAGAATTGCAACGCTCGGTGTTAGATGCCATTGAGACCTCTAGCATCACCTGAAATGTTGCAATAGGATACTATAGCACCAACTAGAGCGTGGCAATATAGTCTTGTTTCAACACCTCATTGGGTTGCAATACAAAAAAAAATTGCAACACCCAAATGGCCATCGTGGTTGAAGGTTAATACCACGGACTTTTGCGCATCTCAACTTTACCAAATCGTTTGGTTGCAATTTCAGCTATTGCACCCAAAAACGGCATATTACAACACAATTTGTGGGTTGCTATTGACCCGAAAACTACGTAGTGGGGTGGCAAGCGCCGCCGCCGGACTCGGCTCCGACCGCCGGCGGTCTTTGCCCTCGGTTCTCGCGGCGCCCGGCCGCTTAGCCCCTTTTCGATGCCGCCTGTGGTCCACGGGGAGATCGCCGTCAATCCAGCGTGTCCACAGGGGAGCCGCGCGGCATCATTCGTCACCACCGCGCGCCGCCTCCACCGCCACCCCCACCGCCGGAACGCTCGGCCTCCACGTCCCTCGCCGCCTCCGTCGCCTCCACACCACCGCTCCCCCCTGGCGGCGGACTGGGTGGGCCGTGTGCAACGGTATACCCAACCCACCTCGGTTGTGGTGCCTTGCGCCCGAGATCCAGATGGCCGAGGAGGCCCTCGACTTGTCCCCCGACGGCCATTGTGGGGGCACGCGCGTCCGCCGGTGTCCGTGGGCGATTTGCATGAATACCTCCTCAACAACCGGGCTCACCGGGCATGATGTGATCGCATCGATGGCATGAACCTCGGGACTTCTGGTTCACTTTCGCCGTGGGGAGGACAGGGCTCCGTGTCCCGCGCTCCGAGAGGGGGCGACTCTTCTTCATTTGGCGCCCTTGGCGCCGGACATCCCGTCACGGCTCGGCGACCTTTCGCTTCAAAGTCCCTCGTGGCCATCCCAAGCATGTGCTGCGCCGCCGGAACGCAACGGTGACGGCTAACGCCGTTCGGGAAATTCTTGCACTGTGTTGAGATGTCCCAGCTTAGGGACACTCCAATTGAGGATGACAGAGAATTCTTTGTTACAAGATGGTGTCGCCACCCCCTGCCACAATTGGCCGGACCGGATGATCTACATTGGGGAGCCGATATCCAGCGGAGCAGAGGGAGCGCTCCGGCGCCCGGGCCTGCGGTGCCCTTGGTTAATTGCGGGATTGTTTACATTGAATTGGTTGCTCAGGCTGGGCACAATGTGGTTAAGCCGATCGGCATGACGATGACAATGATGACCGTGGAGGATCGAGGCGATATGACTGGCACCCCGAGGATGATTACAATCCTACGCCGCATCGGATTGATTCTAATGACACCTCCTTCGTGACTAACCGCCCGGGGGGCGAGCCGGTGTCTACCGTCCGGCCGGCCAAAGCGGGCCGTTGAAGTGGTGCAGGGTGGGGCGGTGGAGTGCCCCCTTGTGCAGCCCATAGCCGAGGTTAAATTGCCACCGCCTCGGACATCCTTCTCGACACCTTCCATGTCCGTGCGCCCGTTCTTCGACGCCTCGGCAGGCCTAGTGGGCGATTCCTCCCCGCTCGCCCCAACCCGTCCCGGGATGGCCGGTCCAAGGCAACTCCTCCGGTCTCTCGAACGACCGGATTGGTGGTCCGGGTCTGTCTCCCGAGCTGCACACGCCGATCTTGCTAACCATGGAGCAACCCTCTCCCCGGGAGGACTCGGACTCTGCCGCACGATGATTGGTGGGCGGACATTGCCATAGCTGAGTTGGGCACACACCACTGGGGTCACCACGATCGATTTGTTACCGGTGACTGAGGACCTGGTGGTGTTGCAGGAGGACCTTGCGCCCCCCACCTCCTCGGATGGTGTCTCTGGGGATGTTGTGACCTCGGTCCGAGATGACATTGAGGCTAGGGTCTGCAGGCCGCTGGCAACGCCTATTCTCAAGGATGGTCCGCGGCTCACGGCGTGCGCACCCCAATGTCCACCCCACTTCGCTGCGATGGGCGGATCGCAGCGCAGCCCAGGGCGGCGAACGCCACACTCCAGGTGCAGACTGTTCTCCTTCGGAAGCTTGGCATTGATGTGCCGATGGGTGACACGCCTGCTGCAATTGAGGAGAAGATACGGGCAGCCTTCCTGGGGGGCATGCCTCCGGCCAAGCGACGTAGCTTTGAGATCCTCCTCAATGGAGCATTCGACATCTCCACGCTGGGCCTCAACATTGAGGGTCTAGGAGAAGATGGGGCCTGATCATGGGCTGACCAGTGCATCGTCCGCAAATTGTTTCTCCGTGAATTATAATCTTTCTGTGCTTGTGTGGAATGTGTGGGGGCTCAACGACCTGGCCCATCGCAATGTTGTCAGGAACCTTATTGGCCTTCATAGGCCGGCGCTGGTTTGCTTGCAGGAGACAAAGCTGTCGGTTGTAGAATCGGCAATCGCCTTGGAAATTCTCGGCCCTGCGTATGACTTTGTGTTCCTTCCATCGATTGGGGTTGCTGGAGGTATTTTGTTGGCTTGGGCAGCCGATGCTTGGGTGATGTCGGCCTCTGTCTCCGGTCGGTTGCCATCTCTTTCCGATACGCCTTGCTGGGGCGTCCTTGGACCCATGGTGGGTGACTGTGGTCTATGGACCGCAGTCGAGGCGACAAGGTTGCATTCCTGGCAAGTTTGCGATTTCAAGCAGCTCACACCCGGGACCTTAGTTGCTGTGTGGCGACTTCAACATGATCTACCGCGCATCCGACAAAAGAGTAATGATCGGCTTGATCGTCCCGAGGCATGCGGAGGTTCAAGCGTTCATTGACATGGCACAGCTGGAAGAGATCGACCGTCGGGTAGGCGTTTTCTTGGTCCAACGAGCGGCCGACTCCTACCTTGGGCTCTTGGACCGCCTCTTCGCGACCGCCAACTGGTTTGCGGCCTTCCCGAACCCGCTGCTTGTGCCGTTGTCTTCCGATTGCTCGGATCACTGCCCCCTGTTGCTGCGTCTACATGCGCCGCTGGGCGCCAAGCGCAGGTTCCAGTTCGAAACATTCTGGGTACGGATCCCGGGTTTCCAGGAGGCGGTGGCTGCGGCCTGGGCCACGCCGGTCCCGGGAGTTGATCCCTTTTGGCTGTTGGACCAGAAATTGCACGCCACTGCTAGGGCGCTGCAGAGCTGGAGTGCTTCCAAGATCGGCAGTATTCACTTGGATTTGGCCATGGTTCGTGAGGCCATTTTTCGGTTTGATGAGGCAAGGGAGCACCGTATTCTTGACACCTGGGAGCTGCAACTGAGAAACACTTTAAAGTTGAGGGTACTCGGGCTTGCTTCTCTGCCCCACACAATCACCCGCCAACGCTTGAGACAAAACTTCTTGGCTGAAGGTGACGCAAACACGCGATTCTACCATTTGCAAGCCTGCCACCGCCGTAGAAGAGTCCGAATTGATTCTCTCAATGTAAATGATGTTCAGCTTGAATCTGATGAGTCCATGGCATTAGCTCTGTTCACCCATTACAATGAGCTTCTTGGTTCCAACTTTGTACGTTCTCGCGGCATTGACTTGGAGGAGATTGGGTTGCCATCGGTGGGTGGGGCTGATCTGGACTCTTTGTTTCTCGAGGAGGGAATCCGGGCGTAATTAGGGCCCCGCCAAATGAGAGGGCGCCGGGGCCCGACGGCTTCCACAGGGCCTCTTCTACAAGTCCATCGGCCCATCATCAAGGATGACGTGCTCCGCGGCCTTCAATGCTTTACGGACTCGGGGACTTTAGAAGCTTCCACCACCTAAACGACGCCTACATGATACTTCTAAAGAAGATTGACCCGCCGGTTGGGATCCGTGATTACCGACCAATCAGCCTCATTCATGGCTTTGGAAAATTGGTAACCAAGTGTAATACGCCACCGATCGGCGCCGGTGCTTGATCGGCTAGTTCTCACTAACCCGATCGGCTTTCATCAAGGGGCGCAAAGATCCATGACAACTTCGGGATGGTGCAACCGGCTCGGCAAAGGCAATTCACAATGCGAAAGACCCCCCTGCATCCTCCTCAAAATTGACATTGCCAAGGCGTTTGACCACGGTTGCTTGGCCATTCCTTCTAGAGTTGCTTCATCACATGGGCTTCAGCTTGAGATGGCGTAATTGGATTTGCGCGATTCTTTCCTCGGCAAGCACCAAGATCCCCGCTTAATGGTCGTCCGGGACGTCGTATTTGCCATGCACGGGGGCTGCGGCGGTGATCCCCTCTCGCCCATGCCGCTCGTGCTCGCCGTGGAGGTCCTCAACCGCCTCTGCTTGTTTGGGCGAGCGGCATGGATTTCTCACCCGGTGCCGGCATTGGAAGCGGGTAGAGTGAGTCTCTACATCGATGATGTTGTCATGTTTGTCGTACCGATGGCGAGGGAGCCTACATGCTTTGTTGTTCTTTGTCTTTGTCCATCTTTGGGATGGCCTCGGGCCTATTCTCCAACATGGACAAGAGTGTCGCCACACCCATGCATTGCAACCCGAACATCTTGCCTGTGTCCAACGGATCCTTGCTTGTCGAGTCCAAGACTTCCCGTGCCGCTACCGGGCATTCCGTTATCCGTAAAGGCGCTCAAGCGTTCGAGATGAGCGGTACATCATTGACAAAGTGGCGGCGCCGTATTCGGGATGGAAGGGCAACTTTTGAATGTGGCCGAAGAACTGAACTGGCCAAGGCCACGCTATGCGCAATGCCCATACACCTAGCCATTGCTCTTTGCCTATCATCATGGGCAATCATGATCGTTGACAAGGCTGCGCGGGGATTCATTTGGGCCGGAGATGTCACGGTGGCTCTTGGCAAATGTAAAGGTCGCTGGCCGATCGCTTGCAGAACCACGCTTCTTGGGTGGTCTTGGTATCTCTGATCTTCGGCGGGCTGGTATTGCGCCATTATGCATTGGGTTTGGAAGGACCGCCTTGCCGGCCGTCAACCCAAGCATGCCGAGCCTGAGGCACTGGCTCTCTTCCAGGCGGCAACTTCTTTTACGCTGGGCAATGGTGAGTCCATCTACTTCTGGACCGACCTTTGGTTGGATGGGCTTGGAGTTCGGTCAATAGCTCCAACCATCTTTGCTGCTGTTAGCCATAGACATCAAGGGCACTACATCGCCCGGGCTTTGACACGGGATCCGTGGGTGCGCCAAATCTCGGGGTCACCGTCCGTTATAATGATTGATGAATTTCACTTGTGTCAGACGACCGACTTGAGCTCGTCCCGCTTCGATCAGCCGGACACCTTCCAATGGAAGTTCACCACCTCGGGGAGCTTACTCAGCGGCATCTGCCTATGGTGCCATGTTCTGGGGTTCGTCGCCCATTCTGGGTGCACGACAGTTGTGGAAGGTAGCGTCGCCCCCGCGAGTACGCTTCTTCTTCTGGTTGGCAATGCATGGGCGCTGCTGGACGGCTGATAGACGCCACCGCCACGGGTTACAGGATTCGAATTTGTGTATCTTCTGTGATCAGCTGCCTGAGACTATTGATCATGTCATTCTCGGCTGCACGTTTGCCCGGGAGGTCTGGCACATCATACTGTCGAGGCTACACCTCATCGGCGTTGTGTCGGTGGCTGAGGAAGGCTTCATTAGTTGGTGGCTAAAGGTCCGGAAGCGCATACCCAAGGCAATCCGGAGAGGGTTTGATGCGCTGTTCTTTCTTGTGGGTTGGAGGCTTTGGAAAGAAAGGAATGCGAGGACCTTCGACGGGCAGCTGGCCAGCCCTCCCGTTTGGCCGCGAGCATGAAGAGCGAGGCGGAGGCTTGGTGCTCGGCAGGCAACCGGCATCTGGCCGAGCTCATGGCCTGGGCGCATGTCTGACCGCTCCCGGCTGTTCCCCCTGGTTTAGTGCAAATTTGTTAACCATGTAATCGTTTTGCTTCGTATCCAGTAGTTCTAGGCCTCCTCGGTAACCTTGGCTTACCGTTGCTACTTTCTTTGTATTGGTTTTATTTACCCTGCTTAATGAAATACACGCAACGGCGTGGTCTATAAAAAAAAATAACATGAGCAAGCAGAGCAGTAATAAAAAGGAAACAGAGTTGGCCGGAGCTAAATTTGTCGATGTAGCGCGTGCTGCTCCAGGTGCAGGGACACCGTAGTACCACTGGAGGTGACGCACAGCACTCCGCCACTCCCTACAGCATATGATCGGGGGACAGGAGCA
This sequence comes from Hyparrhenia diplandra, assembly GCA_015847255.1. Classification (NCBI taxonomy): domain Eukaryota; kingdom Viridiplantae; phylum Streptophyta; class Magnoliopsida; order Poales; family Poaceae; genus Hyparrhenia; species Hyparrhenia diplandra. The sequence continues at coordinate 29,568 of JADLZK010008101.1, read as the reverse complement.
GCGTGTCAGAAATCTGATTTTCCTTTCAGCCACCTAACCCAGCGCCGGACAGATATGAGAGCAGGGAGGGGGTGAAGCGGGGGATCGGGATCACTTGCCGTCGGAGTGGGAGGCCACGAAATCGGCGCGGAGATTGCCGTCGAGCAGCCGGAGTAGGCATCCGGCGCCGCTCGTCCCGCGCGCCATGGCATCTGCTTGCACCACGACGCTTGGATCCACGAACATGACTTGCTCTCTCTTGGCCAGAGAAGTCGACCCAGGACCACCACCTACAGGATACGAAGAGGGTAGAGAAGGCCGCCACATGCACACACACCGCGAACCAGCTGCCGCTGCCACCATGCGGAATCCCAGCGCCGTCGCGGCCTGCGCGCCCAGATCCATCCGCCGCCACCCGCACGCTGGAATCTCGCCGCCGCCACATGCCATGGTGATGATGCGTAGGGGTGGTGCCGGGCGGCGGAGTCGAAGAGCTTCACGGTGGCCTCCATATGCCGAGGCGGCGCACCCACAGCTGGCCGCCTGTCGGCGATGGCGGCACGCGAGGGGATTTTATATATATATATATATATATATATATATATATATATATATATATATATATATATATATATATATATATATATATATATATATATAGGGCCTCAGTGCGGAGCTAGCTACAGAATCTGATAGTCTGTAGCCAGGCTCATGGACCGACCGCACCGCACCACCCTGGAACCAACCGACCGCACCATTGAATCGTTGTCATTTACTGCAATGCATGCAGCCATGCACATGCACAACAGCCCCTGATCAGCACCGCGCGTTGATTTAGCTGAAATGGGAATTTGAAATCCACTGCCTTGCATGCAAGACGAGAGTTACTATAATTGGCACATTCGGTCGTAATTGGACAATAAGATTACGATAATCCACGTTATCATTTACCATAGTCAGTTACTATAACGCCACATCGATTGACCAAAGAATGATTTACGATAATCCACATCAATGGCACACTAGGCAGCCACCAGGCTGCTACTTTCCCGGTTCAGAGAAGGTGGACTCGCTGTTGAGGACGTGGTTGGCGCGGCGAGGTGTGTCCTAGGACCCCTAGGCAGCCATGAACCGCCCTCTTCCTGGCCGTCGGAGACGGCGTCGAGCACGTTCCATGCACAGCACGATCGAAGGCCACGCCAGGGTCGTCGATGCAGTCCACCACCACTTCCCAGGTGCCGGCGTCCCTCGGCAGGCATGAACCACCACACTGCCTGGCCGTCGATGTCGGCGTCGAGCACTGAAAGCCCAAGCGCGTCCCACGCACAGCACGAAGGCCACACCTGCAGGGTCGTCGATCGATGCAATCTACGACCAGGTCCCCGGTGCCGGGCGTCGTATGCCAGCTTCCCGGCCAAGGTTGTTACGTACCACAATAGTAGTTGCCCTTTGAAACGTGCTCTCGTATTGTTATCTGCACAATACCATAATCTTGTTAATTTTAAATGATTTACTAGAATGTATGATGCGTCCCTAGATTAGTTACCATAATAATCTATTTACTAGATATTCAAACTGTTTACTAGAATGCATATATGCTTTCCTGCTAGTTGGCCAGGTAGTTACGATATTGATATTCGGCCTCGAGGCGTGGTAGGTCCTAGATCCGTGCGACCGTGTATCGTCGTTGAAGAGTCAACAAGGTGTGCGGATGTCCTGGATCCGCCATGGCAGAAAAGGCCGGCCGCTTGAATGTGGCCGTCAACGTAACTGTATGACGAGAGCTCCGAACTGGCCACGGCGTCGCCGCTGGTGTGTTCCGCGCAGCGCGCATGGTCGGCATGGCGCCACCGAGAAGAAGCCTCCACCACCTTCCTCCCGATGGCTCCACACGCCGGATCCACTGCCCGTATCCACCGGTGGAGTTGAGGAAGGCCACCGCGACCTCCGTCGAGACGAGACGCGTCACCGCCTAGGCCGCCGTGCGCCGGTAAAGGAGCTGCTCGGAGGGAGAAGGGCTCGCCGCCATAGCCAGAGAAGAAGCTGCCGGGGAGATGTCGTGCGCCTCGTCGCCTGCGAGCCGGCGGATGTCCATGGTGCCGATACCGGCGCTGTCGGCCTTGACGAAGGCCATGCTGGGGACGTCGGTGCAGTCGACGACCATCTCGCCGGTGCCGATTGATACCGGTGCCGTTGGCCTTGACGAAGGCCAAGCTGGGTACATCGGTGCAGTCCATGACCATCTCGTCGGTGCTGACGACGCACGGTAGCATTCTGGCCGGAGGTAGGTACACCGCCAGTACGCTCGCTCCATCGGCGGAGAACGAAGCGAATAGAATATGGCACGGTGGTTTTCTGGTCAGCGAGGTAAACATTGGCGCTTAGCGGTGTTTAGGGCGGTGATTTAGCTAGTGGAAGGGCTAGCGCTGGCCGGTGGTTTGGAAGGCCGATTATTATTGCCACCTATAATAATTGGCCCACGCGTGTCGTACACCTGCTTTAATTACGCATGGGCCTAAAATGCACCGCATGCAAAGCAAAGAGGCTGGCCAGGTGCGCTGGTTACGTGAACCTGGTGCGCCCGGTGGCCTGGCTACAAAATCAGTGATTCTGTAGCTAGCTATAAGGTAAGAGTTCTATATATATATATATATATATATACCAGACTATTCTGCCTAAGCGTGCAACTATGCTTGTGTTGATTCTACTCGGTACTCACCGTATGCATCACTAGCTCTCTTCAACAAAAACGGCAGCTAATCCTATCCCTCTAACGCCGACCGATAGCCGCTTTCCGTCGTGACGTAGAACGCTAAGACGCCTATCGCCTCCCCCCAGCGATTCCACCCGAAGGGAACACTTCTCTCGTGACTCGAGTTCTTTCGAGAGTTCTCTAAAAACGCCGCTACCCGGGCTAACACGAGAACAATACAAGAACAATACGCACGTAGGCTTCTCCTCTAGGGTCCGTAGAATAGACTCAAACTTACATGGACGGCTACAGAAAAGCGTGGATTCTCAAAGCTAAAAACTGCTCCATTAAAGCAAACAAGCTTACATACGGCTTTTCCTTTCGGAAACCCCAAGCACTTAGCACAAACCTTATTACCTTACAAGCAGGAGAGGATCGCGAGGACCTCCGTCACAAGCTAATTTACAAGGGTGGTATTATACAACGGTAGTGGATTCTAACTTATTCGTGGTGGTGGTTGCTAATCTCAGAGGGCTCCTGAGACTAGAATCTGCATGGTGGAAGTGGAAGTGGAGTATGAGTGGAGTGAGTGCAGGTGATGGTGTTGCGATGGTTGAGCGGGTGCGGATGTTCTTCTGGGTCTCGATGTTGCGATGCGGATGCCGATTGATCGATGTCGAATCGCGAGGGACAGCCTTCCTGCTTTATAGAAGCGAAGAAGAGCCGTCTGGAGCACCTCGAGGATATGCCTTCGACCTTCGGGCACGTATCACCTCAACCGTCCCTTCGTGCTTATCATCCGAGTGACTCCAATTATATGAGACACGGTGACGTGTCCTAAGGAGGCACCTTCCGGGACATCTGTCTTCATGGTCATCCTCGCCAGGATCTTCAATTATCTTCTTGTACTGTGGCATGAAAGTGACACCTTCTTCACATCTTCATGCAAGCTCGGGGTCTTCAATAATTGATGTCAAGCATGCATGGATAGCGACGCCGTCGTGGCTTCACCAGAATATTTCGACATGCATCGCCCTTGAATTCCGCGATGAAGTCTCGATGAGTCTTCGGATGTCAACGATGCGATAGCCCGATGATTATCTTATTCGGTCAGTATGAATTATCTTTATGAATATTTTTTGAAAATTATTCACGGGTATTATGGATATGGCCTTCCACGCCCAATTGATTGATGTTGCAAAACATCAAATCAAAAATCCGCATGTGTATATTGGTATTATGTTATTCCCCGGCCAAATTGTTGATAACACCTTATCAACATATGCAAATATATATTCATAGAACTTCCAATATATTAATTTTGCTTATTTAATCAATATCTTCAAAATCCGTGTTCTCGTGGTTTTATTAATATTCCGGTGGTTGCCCATGACCACGAATATCTAACATGTTCTCATCTATCATTTCATTATTTTCTTCTTCATTATTATCATAATCGATATATTTATATTCATTTTTAAATCATAATCTTTCTTTTTATGTATTCCTCATAATCTTTCTTTATATTCTCTTCATATTCTTGGTATCACGGAATGAAAATTTTTTCATTTATTTCATGTCTTGTTTCTGCAGTAGTTCTTCTTTTTTATATTTTTCTTTAATTGAGGAATTATAACTTCTAGCCTTTCTTTTATTTTTTCGCTCAATAATATCTTCATTCAATATATCTTTTTTTGCAATATCTTTATATGAGGGAACTTTTGATGAACCAAATTGAGGTATTTGTACTTGGTCATATTGATATTATTCTCATTTATTTTTTTATACTTTTGAATATAGTCTTTTTGCTTCCGGCTCTATGAAGTAATTTATTCCTATCAATCTTCTTGCCCATGATAAAGCTTCATCAACTTCGAATATTTTTTCCATTGTATTCCCCTTTATTCTTTCTTTTCTATTTTTTGAGCTATAACTTCTTCATATTTTGTGTAAATTCTGGCCTAGCTCCTTCATATATAACATACAAAGGATTCTCTTCTTGTGTTATTCTTGATTGCATTTTTCCATTGATTATATGAAAATATTCTCGCCAGGCTATTTAATATTGCTAACATATAACCTTTTTCATCCCTTTTATTATTATATTGATACCAGAAATTGTCTAATATGCATTCTTGAACATTATCTAAGATAAAATTATTTTTGGGTTTGAAGTTAAAGGTTTTTGGTGGGAAGATTCTTAGCTTATTATCATTTCCAAAATGGTAAAATTCGGTTTCATATGGACTAGGGCTTGATCCCCTCTTCATTCTGCAAAATGGATGATCGTGAAAATATGTCGGCGGGATATTATCCTTCCCTTTTATATGCTCAAATATAACTTTATAGCCATTTCCATAATAATGTCTTCAAACAAAACCCATCTTCTAGTTGAACTTTTCTTGCTATTAACTTTATTATAGTATTTACATATAGCTTCACAATCTGTCCCATCAGAAATTCCTTGAAACCTAAATATAATCTAAAAAGCATTTATAGCATTTATGATTTTGCTAGAATTTCTATCAGTATTATTTATTGCTTTTAACTTATATTTACCCGAAGCATATCTACATATTTTTCTTCTCTAACTTTGATGAATATTTACTAGGCTTTTGCTTAAGTATAGCACCCCATCCTAATTCGATGCATCCGTCTCTATAATAAAATAATTATCTTCTAAGGGTAACTCTAAGGGTTTTAAATCTTTAACTTTTTCTTTTATAATTCTTACTAGCTTTATATCTTCAGAGTTAAAGTATTTTTGTCCATTTTTCCTTAGTTTAGCATACAAGGGTCCAAATAACTTTGCTAAATTCTCAATATGATTTCTAGCATAGTTTACTATACCTAAAAAAAATTGTTGCAATGTCTTCTTATCATTCATGACATCTGGAAATTGTAAAATTTTTCTTAGCAATATGATCTTGCAAATGAATTTTTCCTTCTCCCGATTTCATGACCTAGAAAGTTTATCTTTTCTTTGCATATTTCCATTTTCTTCTTAGATAATATTAATCCATGTTGTTCTACCTTTCTAAAGAATGTTTCTAAATGAGCTATATGTTCTTTTGTAAGATTTTGAGAAGATTAGAATATCATCAATATAAACTATTATAAATTCTAGATTTTCATTAAATATATTTTGCATTTTCCTTTGAAATAATGCAGGGGCATTCTTTAATCCTAAAGGCATTACTATCCATTCAAAATGACCTTGAGGACATGTGAAAGCAAAATCCATTCTATTGATTCTTACTCGCCATTTTACTTGCCAAAATCCAAATTTTTAAATCATTTGAAAAATATTTTGACCTTGTATTCTATTTATCCATTCTTGTTTATTTGGGATATTATAACCATCATCTATAGTATTATCATTTAGTCTTTTTATAATTAATAACCATCCTTGATTTTCCTCTAGCTATTTCAAAGATGATTTCTAACTATAAAAAAGATCTATGAGGACTTCGACTTTCTCTTATTGCTCTTAGCTTTAATAATTCTTCTATATGCATTTTAAATTCAGCTATATCTTTTGGGGGTTGCTTCTATAGGACTAGTCTTAATTATGTAATTTGGGTTTATTATGTTAATTTTGCATATTATACCATTCTTATCCTAATGCTTCATTGGTATTTCTCCAATTATTTGGATATCTTCCAATCTTTGAACTATTTTATCTATATCTTTTTTTTTAGATTTTATATCTCTATACCAATTTGGCGCTAAAGATTGTAAACCAAAGCATTCTATACATGTGTTTGTTATATAAAAATCTTCTATATTTTCACCTAACTCTTCATTTGTATTCTTTTTAGTTTCTTTAATTTCTAAATTAGAATTTACATTTCTTACCACTTCTGTTATGTATGGGATATTATCTTGATAAGGTACAAATGTAATTCCTTGCTCATGTATGATTGTTGTTTGTACAGAAAATTATAAAAATCTTAGACCTAACAACATATCAACATTTATCCCGGATAGGTCTCTTATTGTGATCTCATCTATTATATACTTTGTATTATTTATTTGTACTTCAACATTATAAGCTATTTGATTATGGAATCTTGTTATTCCGCATATGTCGATGAGACATTTACGCTTTATTTTGATCTATTGTATGGACTATTTACGGACATTTTACAAAATATTTATCATGTATTAAATTCTTTGTGCAATGTGTATCTAATAATGCTAATGTTTTATAGGTAATTGTAGGGGTTAGGTTTAATTTTCTTTGTATTCTTATACCTACTAATTCTTTAAATGGCAACTTAACTATAAATCTACTTCCAAAATTTAGTATGGCATCTTTTAATTGCATAGTCTTATCATTATTTTTATTTAACACGCTTTATTCTTATTTAATACTTGCTTGGTCTTTTTAATTCGAGATTACCAAGAGCTTTTTCTTCAGTTTACTTATGTCATTGAATTCTATCTTAGTTCTTAATTCTTCTAATTCTTCTTCTAAATTATTTATTCTATTCTCTAAAATTCTAACTCTCTTTGTTAATATTCTATCTTCTAGTTCTATTTCTACTTCATGTCTCCATTTAGATTATTTGTTTTTAAAAATGAAACACATGCTTGCTTTAAGCATGTACTGCATGTAGCTCTATTTTCTTGACTAGGATAGAATATGCAAGGTACACTTTATATTATAGTCACCTCTACCTTTTACCCAATCATGTGCACAATTATCTTGATCCATTAATTTAGTTTTTGGTTCTTTAGAACTCATTAATATTATTAGATATTATATCTAAACCTTCCATAGCATTATCCGGATTGCATAATTCTTCATCACCTAAGGAGTTTATAAAATTATTATAATTTTTAGCATTATCTACATCTTCTTCATAACTTTCCAATAACAACTTATTATTTATTTCCCATTGCTCATCTTCACTTATCTCATTATCTTCAATATTATTCGCATAATATTTATATCTTTGTGATCCTCAATAATTTTCTTGTTATTTATATTCAACTCAACTTTTTACTTGAGTTGATTAAGTCTATAAATTTCTTTTTTTAAAATAAACTTCTTTTTCTCTTATAGCAGGCCATTTGCTTATTCCATTAGTAAAGTATTCATTAGGGATATTCTTTATCTTTTTTGTTCATAGCTCCCGATTTGGCTATCTAATTCTTCCATTATGAACAAGGTATACTTTCAATATTATTAACCCGAATCCGATACCACACAAACACAATAAAAAATATAAACTAGAGATATCAACTGGGGAATTTATTCGGATTCAAAATTCAAATTTTAATATTCACAAGTTACTATTCACCACACTATTCAAATTCAAGTATTACTATTCAAATTCATATCACTATTCAAAATAAATAGCACTATTCAAATTCGAATATATACGAAAGCACTAGCACTTCACCCGAGAGGTTGAGTGGCTCTGGCACTATGAATTATTGCTACTATTCGATTATTATGTGAAGCACTTCGTGTGATTATGGATAGAAATTATATGGTGCAATATGAGTGTGTGATACTATTTGACGATGGTGACGTGTGCGTGAGTATTCGCGGAGTCGTGATTATTATGAACTCGACTAGTGAATATGTGAGTGCGCCGTATCTGGGATGATATCTTGAATTAAAATTCACAGGGATCTTTGCAAGGCCGATACTGCACTATCCGCCTAAAGCGTGCGACTATGCTTGTGTTGATCCTACTCGGTACTCACCGGTATGCATCACTAGCTCTCTTCAATAAAAAGCGGCCTAATCCTATCCCTCTAACGCCTCGATAGCCGTTTTTCCGTCGTGGACGTAGAACGCTAAGACGTCTATCGCCTCCCGGCGCTTCCACCCGAAGGGAACACTTTTCAGGACTCGAGAGTTCTTTTAGAGTTCTCTAAAAATGCCGCTCTTTGGGCTAACACGAGAACAATACAAGAACAATACGCACGCAGGTTTCTCCTCTAGGGTCAATAGTATAGACTCAAACTTACATGGACGGCTACGTAAAAGCCAGGATTCTTAAAGCTAAAATCGCTCCATTAAAGCAAACAAGCTTACATACGGCTTTTCCTTTCGGAAAACCCCAAGCACTTAGCACAAACCTTATTACCTTACAAGCGGGAGAGGATCGCGAGGACCTCCGTCACAAGCTAATTTACAAGATGAATTTATACAACGGTAGTGGATTCTAACTTATTCGTGGTGGTGGTTGCTAATCTCGGGAGGACTCCCGAGACTAGGATCCGCATGGTGGAAGTGGAAGTGGGAGTATGAGTGGAGTGGGTGCGGGGTGATGGTGTTGCGATGGTTGAGCGGGTGCGGATGTTCTTCCGAGTGTCGATTGCGAGTACACCCTTCCCGCTTTATAGAAGCGGAAGAGCCTTCGAGCACCGCCGGATAAGCCTTCAAAGATCCTTGAGTCATATCACCTCAACCGTCGCCGTGCTTATATCTCGCTTCTGGCCGAAACCTTCAATAATTGGTGAATCGTCTTTCATGAATATCTCCGCGTAAGCTTCGTGGATGTCGCCTTTGATTATCATCTTGTACTATTGCATGAAAGTGACACCGCCTTCAAATTTCGATCGAACTCCTCTGCGAAGGTCTTCAATAATTGATGTCAAGCGTGCATGGATAGCGACGCCGTGGGCTTCACCAAATTATTTCGCATGCATCGCCCTTGAATTCAATGGCGAAGTCTCGATGAGTCTTCGATGTCAACGGCAAAGATGGCCGATGATTATCTTATTCAGTCGTATGAATTATCTTTAATCATATTTTTTTCAAAATTTTTCACCGGAGTGTGGATATGGCCTTCACGCCCAATTGATTGATGTTGCAAAACATCAAATCAAAAACTGCATGTGTATATTGGTATTATGTTACGGACTTTTCGCCTAAGCGTGCGACTATGCTTGTGTTGATCCTACTTGGGTACTCACCGTATGCATCACTAGCTCTCTTCAATAAAAAAACAAAGACTAATCCTATCCTCTAACGCCGACTGATAGCCGCTTTTCCGTCGTGGACGTAGAACGCTAAGACGTCTATCGTCTCCCCCGCGCCCACCCGAAGGGAACACTTCTCCGTGACTCGAGTTTCTTTCGAGTTCTCTAAAACGCCGCCATTGGGCTAACACGAACAATACAAGAACAATACGCACAGAGGTTTCTCCTCTAGGGTCCATAGTATAGACTCAAACTTACATGGACGGCTCTAGCGTAAAAAGGGGGATTCTCAAAGCTAAAATCGCTCCATTAAAGCAAACAAGCTTACATACGACTTTTCCTTTTCGAAACCCCAAGCACTTAGCACAAACCTTATTACCTTACAAGCGGAGAGGATCGCGAGGACCTCCGTCTGAAGCTAATTTACAAGGTGGATTTATACAACGGTAGTGGATTCTAACTTATTCGTGGTGGTGGTTGCTAATCTCGAGAGGACTCCCGAGACTAGGATCTGCATGGTGGAAGTGGAAGTGGAGTATGAGTGGAGTGGGTGCGGTGATGGTGTTGCGATGGTTGAGCGGGTGCGGATGTTCTTACGGGTCTCGATTGCGGAGGGCGGCCTTCTGCTTTATAGAAGCGGAAGAGCCTTCTCGGAGCACCGCCCGATAAGCCTTCAGGCGTCCTTGAGTCAGATTATCACCTCAACTGTCCCTTCGTGCTTATCTTGCTTTCAATGAAAACCTTCAATAATTGGTGAACTGTCTTCATGAATATCTCCCGCGCTGCTTCGATGTCGTCTTTGATTATCATCTTGTACTATTGCATGAAAGTGACACCGTCTTCAAATTTCGATCGAACTCCTCTCGAAGGTCTTCAATTGGGCGTGGAAGGCCATATCTCGTAATGTAACCTCCTAATTACCGGACCCACCCGCACTTTGTCATTGTCCCAAAGACCTCGGCAACCGTGCGCGTATACACCCGATAACTTAAGAAGCCCCGTTGATAACTCATACCAGGATCAACAAAGGAGAAGCTAAACATTACAACATTTGTTACAAAAATATAGATCGAGTGCGGAAGAATAAAAACATTAATTTTACAAATTGTGAATAAGTTACATTTGAGTAAACTTAACTTATTTGCGGAAGCTAGGTAGAACTAGAAGACACCAGTCATGTCGAGCCCACCAACACAACCTTGGTTTAACAAAGACGAGTCAAGACTGCAACAAGGGTTAACAAACCCCGAGTACGGAGTACTCAACAAGACTTACCCGACTAAAAGAAAATAGGAGAAGACTTCGGAATGCTTTGGTCATATAGGATTCAAGGTAAGGCTTTTTTTAGCAAGAATTAAGGACTCTTTTTGCGAGAAAAGCTTACTAGTAGTGAATCCTTACTTTCAACATTTTAATCTCAATTTAGTTTCTCACCTACTCTAGGTGATCTTATACTAGAGCACACACTTTGTAGATATACCATCACTTGATCCAACTTTTCATTGTTCCATCATTAAACTACGATGTAAGGTTTGGAAACCAAGTCTCCATATCCGAGAAGCACGGCAATTTCGAAATCGATTAACCCAAATTGGGAGTTCTTTCCACCACGACATATGTAGCACTTAAGCTTGCATATATCAACCCTTTCTTGGATACTCAAAAGCGAAACCGCGTCCTATGCCACCCGAGAATACCGTACACCTCCAATCCGGGTTTCAACCCACGAGGGTAACATGTACTCCCGCCATCTCTCCACTCCCAAAGTCGCTGGGTTGTTATGCGTTTCCGATTTGACACCCCCAAGATCGGGCTTACCGGGAGTATCGTCAGAAGCGGGTTTCGATCGTCTGGGGCGGGCGCCCGACAGACGCGTGCCATTGGTCCAAGACCTCGAGCGCGATTGCGTTCCATAGTCTTGGTTACACAGCCTACACGCCGGTCCTTAATCGACAAGCCGGAAATACTACACCGAGACTCCATTCTCAATGCAAATTACCCGACCGGTCTCAAATTAAACACCATATCCCAAATGGTTTCATCATATAACATCCTTTTCATCAAATGCCCATTCGGCTATCATAAGAGACTTGTCACATTTTGACTCAAAAGTCTAACTAATTTAGCAAGGCTAAGCATCTCTAAGCATTTTACCAAAACGGATTATCAAGGTAGATATCGAAATAATCAAGGATGGATAATGCATCAATTAGGTTGTCACTCAACTCCTATCACCTAATGCAAAGCATAAAGCAATGGTGATATAAAGCTTTTTAAAAAACACAAAGAATGTTTAAATGAACAGGGGCTTGCCTCGTGTTGTAGGGAAAGTCGAGATTAGAAGAAAGATTGTCGAAGTCAAACTTGTTATTATCCTTGTCGACGGATGGATCTTCTCTCAAGCTTGATCATCGCGAACCATATCAACACCTTCTCCAAAACTTCATCAACACGATCCGACTCACTCTCGTATACTCTACACGTAAATGATGATGCATGCTTTAGCGTGATGGAATGGTAAACATGATGTTTGATGATGCATGAAATAATAAACATCTTAAGTACAACTTTCCTTCACGATAAAGTTGCAACCCAACAAAACCAACTTGTTGAACTACTCTACAAGATATCATCACCATTGCCTAAAGAGTTCTCAAGGACCATTTGATTGTGTATGGTTTAGGTTCACAAAACAACCCAAAAGTCTCACAAAACCTAAGTCGGAAGTCACTAATCATCTCATTTTCTAATTAAATAAATAAAGCATAAAATAATAAATAAATTAACTTTCTCAAAATGGCTCCAAACTTTTTATACAGATAGACCATAGCATAAAAAAGTGTCAAAATAATTTTTCATGATTTTTGGATAAATAAAATAATTATTAAAAATCAAAGAAGATGCATTTTCAATTAAAATTTGTATTTTTAAATCATGCAAGAACTACCCAAAATCAAAGTTTCAAAATTTTCATGGGTAGACATACTCATAGGAAGACTACACAAAAATTTTCAGAATTTATAAACAAGTATTTGAATTTATATGAAAATAACAAAATAGATACTATTCATATAAATAGAAATTGAAAATTCATTTGCTAAAAAAAAGGCCTTCGGGCCTAAAGCCGCCGGCCCAGCCCGGTCGGCCCGAACCTGCACGCGCACATTGCGGCCCGGCCCGAAAAACAGGCGGCCGGCCAATTGCGGCTGCCCGTGCTTGGCTTGGCATTTTTACGTAAGAGACCCCGAACTTCCATGAAATTACAAATAGGTACAAAGTACTATTTATATGAGTTAAAATCCTCTCACCTAGCTCCACGAGTTTTGCGATTTTCAATCAAGTCCTCCTTCTATTTCCTTCTCCTTTTCTTCTTCTTCTTCTTCCTTACGTGCCAAGCGGGGGACCGGGCGTCGCCGGCGGCGCCGTTGTCGGCCGGCGAGGCGGCCGACCTAGAGGGCGGCGGCAAGACACCGTGTCTTTCGCATCGCGAATGATTGTCATCGGCTTTGGCTTGGACCACGGTGGCGCTGGCCGCGGGCGCGGCGGTGCGGCGGTGCCCAGCCGGAAGGGGCCAGCGAAGGGCTAGCGTATGGTCGTGGCAAGAAACAGGCGAGGGCACGAACAGGGGATGGCCGGGCTGCAAAGGAGGGAGGAGGAGAAAGGAAGGGCGGCGACAAGCTCGGCCGACCGCCCATGGCGGGGCGGCGGCCGGCGTGGCGCAGGGATAAGCCCAGGGGAAACGCGAGGCGGCGGCGGAGAGTGAGGCGGGAGATGGCTGCCACCTCTCTCGATGAGCCATGAACTCCAACGCTGCCCCAGTAGGGATGAACGTGGCGGCAATGGCGTGGGCGCGCTCGACGCGAGAATTCCATTGCGGCATTTCATCAAACATCCGACACGTGTAAAAGGTCGGTTGTGGCACCATTTTTGGGCTATTTCGGGTCGAATCTCAACATGGGCCAATAAACGAAAATGTTCACCTCGGATCAACCTTCAACTTTCATTAAGGGCCCATGGTTATAAGTCAGCTTTCGAGATTAAGAGATAATTACCTCCAAAGATGGCATTGTCAATCGACTTAAAAATGATTAAAAACTTTGTCAAAACCTTGTCAAATCAACTCAGACCGATCCCAACTTTTGATATGTTGTTCCTCAAACCATAGACTCCAATCTCTATTTTTTGGTCCAACTCAAGTTGTTAATAAAAATCTCGAGAACGCGAGACGCCGATCCTCGTCGGACGACGATTCCGGGACTTAGAAAAATTGAAAAATTCTAAGTCTTGAGTTTAACCTTTTCTTTCAACTTGAGGGTTGTATTTGAGGCACTTAGGAGCCAAAGCATGACTTGACCCATAAATAACTTTTGTTGTACTCCTCAAAATCTCCAATTTCACTTAAAGGTCAAACTTCATATCTTGCTCGAAAAATATAGTTCCACTTCGGTCAACGCATTAACATGATAAACTTCCTAACTAGGGTTTTGAGCCAATCGGGCATTTTCGAGGTAAAACTCAACATGAACCTTTCATGACTTTTTGTTAAGGAGTTCATTTAGAGTCATTTGAGTACTGCGACAAGGGTTGGTTGACTTCACCAATTCCAGTTACATTATAGAGCCACCTTGAAGCACTATATAAGTAATAGCATGACTTATCATTTCATGTGACTTTTTGATTCCAATTTTTGCGAAACTTAACCACTAGCTAGGGCAAATATGAATTGAGGTGCGGAAAAATTGCATGAGAAATCATAGTTTCCCCACTAATCACTTATGTCCTTAACCAGGCTCGTGATATAAACATAAAACTTGCTTTTGCTCCAAAATCGACACTTCAAGTTCACGATCATGAACTAATACACTTGTCTTTGTCCAAAACACCCATTATGATATTAAACTATAGCTAGTAATTAACAAGAACATGAACAAGACTATGGGTGAACATTAAGATTATGATAATATCCATAGAGAAGACTATGTAGTTCACCAAAACATGTATTTGCAAATTCCCATAGAGAAGAGATTACCAAAGCAATCCTTCTAGGAGACAAGCTCCTCTTGTAGCTCTTTCTACCCAAGTGCTAACCAAGAACTAAGAAGAAGAAGAAAAGTAGAAGAAGAAAAAGAAGTAGAAGAAGAGAGAGAGGTAGAGGTGGTAGAGAGAGAGAGATTGGCCGGGTTTGCCGGACTCCAAGTGGTGTGTGTTGAGAGAGGGAGAGAGGGGTCTACTTATACACTTGAGTGAGGGGCCTGGGTGATAATTTACACCAAAACCGACTTCGTAAAACCTTCCTATTCTCGAGCAAACCACCATCCAACCGCTGAAATCCCCATTTGGCGTGTGCATCTAAATCAGCTTCCCCGGTGGCCGGGCCGAAAACCGCCGTAGGGTGTGGCCGCATTCAGCAGCGCCAAGCATCCCCCTTCGGCTCTGGCTCGCCCGTCTCGTGGGGTGTCTTCCTGCCTTGAAAGTTGTGAGCCGTGCTTGGCTCGCCCGCTTTTGATGTTTTGGGTCGCATTTGCTCTCGGCTTGAGTTTTACAATAATGCGCTTTCCTGATGGCTTACTTTTGGTTCCATTTTCCACTTGCTTTTTATTATAAATCAAGAAAATAAAATAATAGACACTACAAGTGGGAATTTTATTAGTGATAAATGTATATGAGTATAGAAAGGTATAGTTTTTACTCCCTTTTGGTAGTAAGTTGACGCGAAAAAAATATGTCGTTGGTTACCGCTAACAAACTCCCCAAGCTTACCCCTTTGGCAAGGCTACAAGGTTTCTCGAAAAGCAAAAGAGATAAGTACTTGGTTGTTGATCGTGAGTTGCTACTATGTCGCCATTACGCTTTACAAGTGCCGTGGTTATAATAAGATTTTCTACTAGAGTTTGAATAAAATGGCACATTTTTTTCCCACCCTCTTTTATTACCTTTCATCGTAAGGGGCTTTTTAGCTTTTCAAAAAGTCTTGGGCGGTTGCGATAGAACGTTATAACAGAGATACTTATCATTCATCCTTTTTTTTGATCAACTTTTTTATCCCGGATTTATTTAGTCGGTATTTATTTATTTTTTTCGAGAAAGAAGGGGCTTTATTGCTATATCTCTTTTTTTGGAGAGGTGGGCTCCTACCGCTTCTAGACTTTTTGTCTTTTTATTTCCTTTAGAGATGTGGGCTTTACATCAGCCTTTGACACTTGTCCATTTTTCATCTCATTTTTTTTTTCATAGCTTTTTTAGCATAGCCCAAATCATTTCTTTTCAAAGTATAGATTCCCTGATGTCAAGTTTCTTTTTGGACGAAATCATAGCAAAACCATTTGTACCATATCATATTTGGCAACAACTTAGACTAGATAGAGCCTATGCAACCCACATGAATTAGGTTTTTCGATGATGAGTTTTTAGAATTAGCCACTAAACCCAAACTTTAGAGAAATTAATTATAAACTAGGCACATGTGCAAAGCATAAGATGAGTAAACTATTCATCATTTCAACAAGGACTAAGACTAAACATTTTTATAGCTCATATATATAAACATTAAGGCACATAGAAGAGCTACTTTATTCTATTTTTTGATTTTTTTTTTAGTTTTTTTTTACGCAAGATTGCCGAAATTTAAAACATGCTAAAAATAAAAATAAAAATCGATGAAAGCAAATATGCAATGCAATGATACCCAAGGGGTCCTCCCCAAGCTAATCCGAGGCCCGCGTGGGTATCCTTATTATTTTGTTTGTTTTGGAATAATCGCCGCTTAACCTTCTACGAGGGTCCACTCTTTTGAGTCTCAGACTAGAGTTTCTCCAACTTTGTTGTTCTCGATGGTGCACCAGCCTTCCTGAGATGCGAGGGTCAAGACTTTTTTAGCTTCCGGGGCACTTTTTGTGGAGGGGGTGTATTTTTGATTGTTTCTTTGGTTTTGGTTCTTCTTTAGTGTGGAGCTACCTTCCGTGGCTTTTTGTCCTTTGTAAAGATGGGGACCTTTTTCCCTTCCTTTTTGGTTTAGGAGCCGCCTTTTTTTGTTCCCATCTTTTATGTTTGCCGACCGCCTTTGGAAGTGCCGCTTCGTCTTTTGGGGGTCGGATTTATTTCTTTAATGCTCCCCATATATTAATATCCCCATCATTTTTGCACTCTTCCTCGGACCTCCTCGAGGCCCGGACCGAATTTTTTCACGCCATTGATATTGAAGCGGATTTCTCCCAACATCAATTGCGCCCCCAGTTGCTTTCGAATGGTCGCCCAAGGATGAGTGGTGTATCTTTTAGTAAATTCCATGTCTAGTACCACAAAGTCAATCGACACAAAATACCCCTGATTCTCATTGTGTATGTCTTCGCAATCCCCTCGCCGGATACCTTATAGATGAGTCCGCCGTACTGAAAATGTCATAGATGTTGGCTCTAGATTTGTATGTTTGAGTTTGTCAAAGACGGACTCTTTGGCATGACACTAACACCGGCCAAATCGCATAAGGCGGTTGAATGTTTGTGTTCCAATTGAGTTGTAATTGTAGGCATCCCGGATCTTTCTTCTTCGTGCGTATCGCATTCGTGATAGCGCACCGCATTCTTCGCTAACTTCACAACTTCCGCTGTTGGTAGTGGCCGCTGTTCGATGATATCCTTTATGTACTTGGTATATGATGGTACATGGAGCATGTCTAGGAGTGGCACACTTACATGTACCTTTTTGGATCATCTCCATGAACCGAAAGGAACCGCTCATCCTGCGGTTCCGCTTCCTCGCTCTTGTGGCGAAGGGTAGGTACGCTGAGTCTCAGATATTCCAATGGTACCTCCTCCACTTCGTTCTTCGCCACTGCGGGGCTACCTCTTCGTGCGTCTTTTCGCTTCCTCACCGTAGTATTGGGATTTGGTGGGTCACGAGTAGATCTCCCCTCTTGTTGTTACCGCATTTATGCTCCCTCGGGGCTTCGTGATTGCTTCGCTTTTTCTCCCAATCGCTATCGGGAGACGAAAGCAAAATGGGCCGGGTTATCCGGTTTCAATCTTTTGTTGAAGTTCAACGATTTATTATAGCGTATTAAGTCCGGCCCAAATTTTGCCGACTCTTCTAAGATGTTATCACCGTTCATCTTTTTGGTGAGGTTTTCATTGATCTTGGCTTGGCCCAATACCAGTGTCCTTTCACGATGGCCGCACTGTGGTTGTAATTGGAGTTGTACCGTTGCCTTTGAATGGTGGCCTGGATCGGGTTGTTCCACCGCCGGGCGCTGGCTTATACCTGCGTCGCTTGTTGATGAAGGCAGTTTTCTACACGCAGTCTCGTGGCGCTATCCCCGAAGTGACCAACTTCACCACACGCCTCACAAAATGTGAGCATCTGCGGGCGCAAACCGACGCCGGCCGTAGTAGAGTCCGTGCCGCGCCCTCCGCCAGCGTAAGATCCATTTTTGAGGGGTAAAGCATATCCGCCTCTTCACTTATGCATGCCTTTTTGTGTTTTGGCTAGGGCTCGCTCTTCCAGTTGTTTGCCATAATTTTATCGACAAAAATGTTGCCCCATCTGGCGGTGAAATGGCAGAAACGCCGCTACCGCCACGCTGCCGGTGGGTGCCCTTCGAGGCGGCCGCGAGACCATTGTAGAAGTGCCCTGAGCACCAAATTTTCCATCCCGCGGGTGCGCATGCTAGAATGTACTCCCAAAATTTTCCTAATTTTAATGGGTTCCAATGAATTTCGCTCGAAATTGGCGATTCTCCTCGTGGCATTAGTTTTGCCCATGGGGAAGAACACTTAGCCAGAACACCGCGAAAGCACTTGGCCTACCGTGACCGACGCACTTCCTTGTCCCTCTGTAGAAATCACTGTTTCGCCTTTCCCCACGAGGGGAGAAAGGAAATAGAGTGAGCCTCGATGATGTCTCGTGCGCATATCCTTGATGACGGCTGTGGTGTCGCATAGCTCCGTGGAAGTGTTGGAGATGAGCCGCTTATGCCCCTCGCAGGCAGTAGCCTACGTAATGGACTGCTCGCACTATGGTGACGTTTCAGCAGGCGCAGCCAAAGTTTTGTTCACACGTTTCACCACCGCCTGCTGGCACGCGGTGACAATGAGTAGAGAAATCAGCGCAATGTACTTCGGGGCTATAGCTTGGGTTAAGTAAGCGCAGGGATGCTCTGCCTCGACCGCTGTTCCTAAGAAGAAGCTGCGACGGTGACTCGCTTCTTCCTTAGGAGTGCCTCTCGATCGAGAGGTGAAGTTTTCCTACAGAAGGAAAACCTCGACATACACTATCCTGTTTTCATCCAAAAAAGAGAAAACATAAAAGATTAGTCCTCGTATGAGCAACCGGGTAGCCACGCATTACGCTCATATTCATAGCCGCCTAGTATTATTATATTTTTTTTTCACAATGCCTTCCTCGACAACGGCCCGTGTAATGCTTGTTGGCATTTAGCGCAATCAAAGGAAACAGTATAAAACCCATCCCCAATAAAAAAGCTGTGTAAAATGCGCCAAATATTATCTCTAAGTAAACCACCATGTCGGTGATCCGAAATGGGATTATCAACGGATAGATCTTGCCATCTTAGATATTTCATCCGCAGTTTAATTTTATCTATCATTGTAGCATTTCACCCGAAGTATTCAGTGGTATCATTATTTATATTTTCCAAAAGGAAGGCATGTGTTTAATAAAACCAAAGATGGCATCCTAATAGAGGAACATGTGTTTGCTTAGACCAAATTGTTCATAATAGGGTAAGCAATAATAGTTCATAGATAGTGTGTGACACACACTTAAGAATCCACCAAAGAAAAAGGATAAAGAAAAATAGATAAAGAATGAATGAATGAATAACCTAATGGAGTAATTCTAATGTATCTAGTCATGGCCATACAAATGAATAGTTAGGATCATATGCAAACCGATTTAATCGTGGGTTAGGTCTAGATAACAGGAGATTCCCCGGTGCCATACCAAATGGAAGCATTTACTAATCCCTACAAAGACAATACCTAACGTGGGGGATTTTGGGGGATCTGGCCAAGGCTTGTCACGGTACTCAAGCCGCTTTACCCTCAACCGCGGGCACTCATATCCGCAGTGTCGTGAATACTCCGGCACCATGCCCGCATATTAGAGCACTACTCTTGTCCCCCCAGATTTTACCCGGGTCGAATGGACTGACTAGAACAAGAGCAAAACCCAAGGAACAACGAACCGCTATCCCACCTCTAATCAAGCTAGGGCATATGATGATCGATGATGAACCGAGATGAACATGTCAAGATTATGATATGTAAACTATATGCTAGTTCATATACCAACATAAGAACATGAACAAGACTATGCTCTAGTTCATAAGTTAGGCCAAGAACATAGATATAAGACTTGTAAATAGAAGAATGCTCCATAGAGAAGATGTATTACCAAAAGCACTTTCTTCTAGGAGACAAGCCCCTCTTGTAGCTCTTCTACCCAAGTGCAACCAAGAACTAAGAAGAAGAAGAAAGTAGAAGAAGAAAGAAGAAATAGAAGAAGAGAGAGAGGTAGAGGTGGTAGAGAGAGAGAGATTGCCGGGTTTGTCGGACTCCAAGTGGTGTGTGTTGAGAGAGGGAGAGAGGGGGTCTACTTATACACTTAGAGGAGGGGCCTGGGTGCTAATTTACACCAAAACCGACCGTAAACCTTCCTATTCTCGGAAAGCAAACCGACTGTATCCAACGAAGGAATCCCCATTTGGTGTGCACGAAACGCTTCCCGAGGTTAGTCCGAAACCGGGCCAGGAGGGTGCGTGCCGCATCTGTGTATGGTGCGCTACAAGACCCCGGGCTCTGGCCTCGCCCGTCTCTGGGTGTCTTCCCTCGCCTTGAAAAAGTTGTGAGCCGGGCTTGGCTCGCCCGCTTTGATGTTTTGGGTCGACGGTTGCTCCGGCTTGAGTTTTACAATAATGCGCTTCCTGATGGCGCATTTTGGTCGACATTTTCTACTTGCTTTTATTATAAATCAAGAAAAAAAAATAATAGACACTACAAGTGGAATTTTATTAGTGATAAATGTATATGAGTATAGAAAGGTATAGTTTTACTCCCTTTTGGTAGTAAGTTGATTTTCGAAAAATATGTCGTTGGTTATCACACAACAAACTCCCCCAAGCTACAATTCAAAAGGAGAAACCAAATTAATTTGTGCAAGAGAGTAGAATTAGATCTTCTTCTTCTATTCTATCTTCTAATTCTAGAGAGTGAGAGAGGGAAAGGCTAGAAAGAAGCTTTTGTTCTTCTACCCGAAGTTGCCGCTCCTCGTCCATGTTCCAGAGGAGGAGTGACTGAGTAAACTGACTTGTGGCACTCTGCCCTATTGTAGACTCTCCAAGCTACTTACACTTTGTAAGGAGTCTTGTGATTATCTTGCAGCCTACTTAATTTTCAGATATATTTCTTAGCCAGTCAAGCAAGACTTCAGGGATTGTAGATTGTCTCTAAGAGCAAGTAGTTCTGGTGAAGGAACTTTTTGACCTAACTACAACATCAAGAACTCGGGACCAATAGTGCAAACGCGGGTGTTTGGACTAGCGCTTCACCTACCACCTTTAAGGCATCCCACGGGTTGAGGGGGTAGGGCGGCTTGGTCGTGACAAAGCCTTGTTCGTTCCTTGAAATCCCCGATTACATTTCACAAGTGCCGTGTGGTTAAATAAGATTTTCTACTAGAGTTTGAAATAAAATGGCACATCTTTTTTTCCTACCCTTTATTACCTTTCATCGTAGTGGGTTTTTAGCTTTTCTCAAAGTCTTAGGCTGCTGCGATAGAACGGTTTTAACGTAAATACTTATCATTCATCCTTTTGATCAACTTTTTTTATCCGGATTTATTTTATTTAGATTATTTTTTTCGAAAAGTATGGGATTTATTGCTATATATATATATATATATATATAGGGTCGCATTTGGTATAACCTGTAGTGATTATTAATCACTACCGAGCCCCGCTACGCTAAGTAATCTTTTTTTAAAAATGTGTCAATAGTCATACTAAAAAATGTGTCAATAGTCATACTAAAACACTTGTTTGTTGATTCAAGTAACATTCCTTTACAGATGCACTTCAACCACAATCACTTTTAAAATTCTCAGAGGTTAAGTTTCTAAAAGTTTCTACTCAGTCAATGGAGATAGCGTGTGTAATTCACCTGATTCAGAAATCCATCCAGCCTTCTAGCAAGCCTTATGACACTTCCTTCAAAAATATCGGTCATATAGAGGTGGGTTCCTGTATGGAAATAAATACATACAATTAAGACAAAATTAATGAAATAAAAAGCAGGAGCCCACACTGTAGAGAGATTTTATTAAGAGGGAAAAAAGGGACTTACTGTACAGAAGAGAACACTTTGATTTACTTTCATTTCTAGGGCGATCTGCTCTCACTTGACTTATCACAGGGTACAAAAACAGCTAGCAAGGAAGCAACTTGATGATGGTCAAGATCATTGAGTGTACCTGACAGACAGAAAATATTAAAGCACGTTTAATTTCAATTTAGCTTGAAAAACAAGGATAAGAACTACTGTCCTCTTTGACTTCACTAAGTTCTAAAATAGTGCATGCTTAGTGGCTAGTTAGAAGGGGGTTGTGGTCTGTCTAAGCAGGCAGCTCCACGTCGAGCTTTGGATGCTAAGGTCTGCTACTATTTCTGAAGATTAAGATGTATACTTGATGTTTTCGCTACGGAAAGGAGGTTAAGATGTTATTATATATCCATGGCTCAGATATTTACTTATTTAGTTATTGATTTAAGAAAACATTAGTGAACTGATTATAGATTAAAGATCAACTATTGTATCTACAGTTCCGTTCAAAAGATAGAAAGCGCCGAGAAAACAAAAAAGGGATAGTATGAGATAACAATATGAATAGCGCATCATTACCATGATGCACCTGGGATATTCTCTGGGGTCTCAGATCCCATGCCTAACACATATCGATAAGAATACGCCCCGATAATGCATCCAAAAGCCGTATGTTCCAAAGAATAGTTAGCTTCCAAAAACATTGTGCAATCAATCAAAAAAGACTGAGCTTTCACGTGCACAACATTTCCATTGCATTATAAAATCCCATGAATCACAAACAAATAAATCAAAATGCCATGCTTGTTGGGGAAAGATTGTTAATGCCATGATCACCACAAAATTCAATGTGTGTAAGCTCATTATACTTTTGTAGGGTTATAATTACTTTGATAATGACATCTCTAAATTGAGCATGACAGTATTATTATACTACTAAATTTAGGCCTGCAATTTTTATTTTTATTTTTGAGATAAATTAAATACCCGTAGTAGCTGCATAACAATGCTGCTCGCGGTTCATTAAAAGTTAATTTGATAAGCATCTAGGGCAAAGCTTCAACATGGCTCGTGATTGTTGAACTCAAGAACTGAAATACATCACTATTCACCTCATTTGGGTCCTACCTACGTGGTAGGCTGCGAGGATACTTACAAGAATTGGTTTATGAAAAAAGTGGCAAAAGACAAGCCAAAAAAAAAAAAGATTAGAGAAGTGGACAGGTGAACATGTCTCACAAATTTTGAATAAAATATAAAAACAAGATAAGATGCATAACCCAGAGGTAAGAAAAAAAAAAGAAAAAATGCAAAAATGTCCGGTATCAGAAATGAGACACAAATAAGTTTATATCTAGTACTAGTAAGCTAAACAACCAATAAAAAATATACCCATCAGAGCTGATCATAGATCGATTTTAATGGCAGATGATCATGTTGTGTTGCTGCAGCTGTACAACTGGTTTGCATGATAACAAACGTAAGGAACAAAAATAAATACAAAAGTTAATGTGCATATATACTTAAAAAACACATGGCCTGAAAATACCTCAACTTGCAGCTTCGCGGTAAATAGATTCCAGATCCATGAGCAGAAAGATCGAATCAGAAAAATCTTATTTAGCCGCCTTGATCTACACAGCAAAGGGAAAGTCACATCTCAAAAAAAAAAAAAAAAAAAAAAATCTGAGAAAAAAAGGAGCACCTGGATTCCTCGGGCCGCACTGTGTCGCACACCGGGCGCTTGGGTCGCTTTTGCCCCCGGTGTTGCTGCCGCCATTGGTCCCTGGCCCGACTGTCCCTAGCACAGCTGGATGCAGTAGCCAATCGCCGACGCCTTGTAGATCCCAGGCCCCAAAGCCAGCAGAAGGAAGGAAGACCAGGCCGTATGGCCGCCAGCCCGCCAACGACTGACAGATGTATGGTAACGATTATTTTGAGCTTTTCAACAAACTAGAATCTTCATATTGCTATCTACAAACCCAGAACCTGGTATTGTCATACAAATAAATAGAGTAGGGGTACTACTAAAAATCGATTGACAATTTGTAGCAACACTGAACTAGTAAGAAAAAAATATCAGGCAAAAAATCCCTTTGAATCTGTAAAGGATACACAAATAAGCTATATCTAGTGAGCTAAACAACCTCCAGGCTCACTTTGTGCAAATACAAGGAAAAAAAAAAATAGAGAATTACCCAGGGAGCAGATCATAGATCTATTTTTAATGGCAGCGAGATCATGCCATTAAAAAGTGCAATCAACACTCTTTTCAACGAAGTAGATCACACATTAGGCTCTCATAATTACCAGCACACCAAAGCAAAAGTTGTTAATATCACTATCATTTAATATCTGTTAAAAGGTGAAAACAATAGTGGGAAAACTACATAATAAAGCATTCTGACAAAACACATGAAGGACACTCATATTTGCAAAAAAATAAATGTTTCTCGACGCTTGTACTTTTGTGTGAACATTTTTACATTAAGGGTTTGCTTTGTCTAATATTGGTTGGACCAGAGTTTGTAATAACAATGTTTAAGACTGAAAACATTGAGAGAAAAAGATGGCTTTGAACAGAAAAGAACAAAACAATTAAACAGAGGAATTTCCGCAAGAACAGGAAGAAGCACCCAACCTCCACAATGACAGGCTCATCAGTGAGTCAAATGAACCATAAGATACACTATTAGATAGTGCATAACTACTCCCACTGTGCCACATGTAATTGACAAAAATTCCCAGACATCTTTTAAGCCCGACATTAGTTGCATATATTAGCATGTATATGTTACAAATGATGAAAACCAATCTTTCAGCTTGATATGAATGTAGTATTTGCAACAACAATGTTAGCTGGGCCCGAACTGGATGACCATAAAAACTAAAAAATGCAGCAAAATCCTGTACCTACAGGGTACATGTAATGCATGATATGTAGCTACAAATTACCGGCCATGACCATCCAGGCGACACCTTGGCCCTTGGGCCACACTAGAACCTGATCCAAACTGAGCTCCAGCTGCCAGCCCTTGTGCCTTTAGATCACGGGCAGAATTAAGAGATAAACTTAGAAGAGAGAAATAAAAGTAATAACTAATGAGTGAAAGCAACAAAACCAGCATATTGAAACATTGCATGGGGTGGTTTTGCACGAAAAAGGAAGATATAATTAAATCCAAGAATAATAAAACTGATTGTACATGAAAACCCAACATATCCCGCACATCATATTTTGCCTATTAAAAATATATGATTGGTTTATGTGATGATGACGAGCCTGATTGCACTTCCCATTGCCGCGAATCATAAAAAACATTTTGTAGAGTCTCATCAAACCTAGCAGCAAATACCCTCGCCAGAAAAAGAATATTTCTGAATATTTTGCAGCAGGTTCAGTAAATAAATGAAGGCCATGGTTGCATTTTATATGCAAAAATACTAATTAAAATGCATATATATTCTACAAGGAACAAGCATGTAAAGCCAAATGAGTGTTGCATTAAACTTTGGTTTGAATCTAGAAACATATAATATTTTGATCAGCGCAGAACCTGGATGGGAATTAAATCACCAAATCCTTCCCCACGAAGTAACTAAAAGCAAAATGGAACCAAAATACTTATTGAAACTCAATCACTTTCGGTGCCTGAGTTTGAAACGGTTCCGAAGGCCCCCTTAACCGGGCGACTGGGGCGACGCATGCAGCATCTTCCGGGCCGCTGGTTTCCCTCCACAGCTCTCCCCTACGCCGCCGTCAGCCGGGCCGCACCAGTCCCCGGGCAGCCGACACGCATGTCCCACAAGGCTGGGCGCTACACCTCCGCCTATCCTCTCCCCCACCGCCTCTTCCTCCACCACCAAGCCTCCTTTCGGCGCTCGGCACCTCGCCCCTCTCGCCGCTGCCCCGACGCTACGCATTCGACTCGCTACGGGCTACGGAAAGCACCATCACGCTACATACGCTCCTCCGATCCGACGCCGCGCGCCTCGCGGTGGCCCAGCGTACGGGCCAGCCGCGACGGCATGGATTCTTCGCCGCCCCCGCTACTTGCGTCTCGCACGTACCGGATCCGCCCAATCAGGTGTTTTGTCGCCTGTCATGCCGCCCGTCGCGTCTACGCTGAGCTCGCTCGAAGTGCGCGCGCAATTCCATCTACTTTCCACGACGGCGACGTGCTCACCGACGCCGCCCGGGCTCCTCGCATCGGCTGCTCGCCTTACGGGCCCCGCCTCGCCACGCTGCGCGCTCGCCGCGCTGGCCCGCCTTCGCGGCCGCATGGATAGCGCTGCTGAAAGGCTGCTGCTGGCTGCCGCTCGAAACGCGGGCTGCTCGGCGCATGCCGCCAGGTGTGTCTTCTACGAAGCTTGAGTTTCCGCGCGGCGCCGCTGCTGCCATTGAGGTCGCTGGCCAAGCTCCGCGCGATGCTTTGCCGCCGACGCACTTCTACCGCTTGCGCTTTCCGCTGGCTATGCCGCGTGCCGCCGCAGGTCGCTGGGTCGCCTCGGCATGATGCTTTGTCAGCCGAGGCGGTTCCGGCAAGGATGCTTCTGCCAACAATCGCAGGTTCTTTGTGGTAACTCGGGCGGATGCTTTCTGCCGCTCTTCACGTAGCTCTAGCGATGCTTTGCCGCCGGGTCGCCGTTTTGGCCCAATCGGCCGCTAGGTTCCTAGGGGTGTGGAGTTCATTTGTAATAGGATCATTTGTCTGGGCTGTTAGGTAGAGGGTTCGCCCACCCCCCACCCTTTCGCTGTTTGTCAGTGATGTTTGTGTTCCGTAAGCTTCGCGGAGTAATCTCAGGATTACGAACAACATTTGTAATTTCCCCACTTCCTCACGTCGCAGTGCACGCGCTAACGCACGCCAAAAAAAACATGGAACCAGCATTGGCAGCCCACAAAGTCGCCTTTGCTGCAATTGAACCACAATTGGTTATTCAGATTAATCAACGTTTGTTTCCTGAGCAATCAGTGCACACCAAAGCCGTGATGCCAAAAATCTCCCGCAGCTCAAAAATCAGAAAAATAATAGTTTTTAATACAAACTAATCTCGCTCAAGAGGCTAACACACAGAACAAAATCGAGAAAAAAAATGCTAGCCAGATACGCACTCTGTTCCATCAGATGCTGAACAAATCGACATGGTGGAGCCATCTCGCAGGATCCAGCACCGGTCGCCTAGGCGTGGCATGTGGAACTGCTAGGGGCCACGCTTGCATCCAGGACGCCGTGGTGGCTGCTGGCATCTCATCCCCACATCAACATACCTCATCCATCTTCGCTCAGCCATCGCAGTGCTCTTCACAGGCTTCTTACTCTCCTGTAATAAAAACAAAAAAATAAACAAACTAGCATCGGAGCCCAATTCACATCCACTCAGCTGCAAGTAAAAACAAGTGTGCTGCCCATTGTCATTACTGCATCATCATTGTCAACCGATGCAGGCAATGGACGCCCCCAGGTGCAGTGTCATCCTCAGCCACAGCAGCACTGGTTACATCAGCAAAAGCACCACCATTCACCATCGCAGCAGCACGCTGAGACTTTGAGCGCCTTGTTGAAGCTAGTTACGAAACGGTCAAGCTCCCACTGTGTCTCTTCGACATCCATCTCAATCAATATCAAGCTCGATTCATCCCCAAGCATCTCTGGGTTGTTGTTCCTTTGCGCACAATCTGAAGCACATTATGCATCTTCAGGCAAACTCTCCAGCCCAATCCTGAGCATGTTCTTTCCTCCAGGCTCATCTCCCTCTTGTTAGGGCTCCCTCGCCTTTGGGCTTCCGCATCCCTCACATTCCCCTGCCTCGGCTTAACCTTCGCCTCAACAGGGCTCAACTGTCGGTGGAGGTGGCACCAGCAGCCACTGGCCTTGGCGGGGGCTCAAGGCTCTGCACCTTTCCTCGAAAGAGGCGAGCGCCTCCCTGTACATCCCTCCTCGAAGTAGGCGAGGAGAGCGCCAGCGAACGTGTGGACCCTCGTGTCCGACGGGGTTGTAGCGCAGCGCGTTGGTGAAGGTGAGGCGGACGTCGGCCGCGAAGTCGTCGTGCGAGGCGTACCCTCCCAGCGGCAGTCCCTCCCTGAGGGTGCTGAGATCCATGGGGCGCTTGATGACGGCGTGGTAGTGTGGGAGGCCGAGCTCGCCCACCTTCGACGGGAGCGTTGAACCACACGCTCCGCTTGTCCTGCGCAGCCTGGTGAGGATCTGGCCGCACCGCTTCCGCATGGCCCCGCGGAGCTGCTGCTGGTTCAGCGGCGGTGGCGCCGGGAGCGGGTCCTGCTGCTGCCAGGTGTCGATGCGGGAGAGGAGGGCGCGGACCTGGCCCAGCTCCCGCGAGGCAGTCCTGAGCGCGGGCCTGCGCTGGGCTAAGGGAGAGTGACGGGCGGAACGTCACGTAGCCGGCTGCCGCCCGCGGAACCCGCCCTCGGATACGCTACGAGCCCGCGCCGAAGCAGTGAGCAGGGGCGCGGCGGTGGAGCTGCAGGTCCTGCGGCGAGGGCGGCGGCGGAGCTGAACCTCGTGAGCCGGAGGCGTCGGTAGGGGAGCGGCGGTGAGCCGGGTAATGTGCGGTGATGGGGATGGAAAGCGCAACTGACACCTCCAGGCTCCTCTACGATCCATCAAGTATAGGGTTTGCAGGGTTTAGGGTTTAGGGTTTTATGGCACATATAGCGCACCTTTGGTGGCAATATTGGTCATCAGAGTATAGCATTCCAAATTAATTCTCGTAGGCAATAGAAAGGAACACATATAGCACCCAAAAACCTTTGGTGGCTGA
Organism: Hyparrhenia diplandra; assembly: GCA_015847255.1. NCBI lineage: Eukaryota > Viridiplantae > Streptophyta > Magnoliopsida > Poales > Poaceae > Hyparrhenia > Hyparrhenia diplandra. The sequence goes on along the minus strand of JADLZK010008101.1, from coordinate 837 downwards.
ACGTTGACGCTTTCATAGCGCTACACGCAGATAAATCCGCATAGCGCACGCGCAGATCAGTCGTAGTAGCTTTCACCGAGAAATATTCGAGGTATCGTATTTTTCCACGAGGGGAGCGGATGTACTCTCTCCTAACTAGTTTGCCCAGGACACACACGACCAAAAGATGGGGAGGATTAGCGAGAAGGATCCTACACCTTTAATGTCTATGGTTAGCTCCCAGTCTCCCGAGAGCTACTTGTTCACTTCGGGGCACGGCCCACGCCCATCCGTGCGAGTCCGCAATTAGCTCTGACGACAGCGACGTGGGGGATTTCAAGGGACGGACAAGGCTTGTAGGAGGTTCAAGGTTCTCCATGATCACTCGAATTTGATCAAAGAACTCGCAAGGATAAAGCATCCCTTCCTTGACTGTTCGCGGGTTCGTGAGGGTTCACGATCGGTTCTATCGTGATCATCGCGTATGGTTCCCCATTGATGAGCTCCTCAAAACTTCACATGCCCTTGTTGTGGAGGGTAGAGGGTTCTACAACGGGAGAAGCATGCTTCTCTAGGATGTGATCAAGGATTTTCCTCGTCTAAGATCTGTAGGTTTGTGCGAAAGCACTGCACCCTCAGGTCGAGTCATGTCAAGGTACTAGGGCAGCGCTCTCATGTCAAGACCAGACAAAAGATATGCAAAAGCACACCACTCGGGTAATGACATCTCTGAGCTAGCATGTATCAACATTATAACTGCCTAGCCGAGCACCTATGGGCTCCTTCTCATCGCTTCAGGTCGAGGATTGTCCTTGGTAGAGTGTTGATGGGAAGAAATGCTAGACAAAAAGTCTTTGA